>CAJHQP010007062.1:0-34366 GCA_905132765.1 Moricandia arvensis | reverse complement strand
TAAAGCTTTATTCATCGCTTGAGGTGAGATTCTTCTCGTGACAGACTTTGGCGGCTAGCCATGCGAGTTCCGTTGTATATCTTTGTTCTCAATGGTGTTAAACTAGATTCTCCGAAATTATTCATGTCCCAAAGGGCCACTCGTTAAAGACATTCACTCTGAGGATGAAGTGCGCGCTTTTTTCTGTATTTATCATCATCCCAGACTTGAATGTACCATCTTTAGTGATGGAATCTGTTATTGTGAGAAGATTAGATTGACATTTTTGTAACTCCTTTGGTAATACTAGATATCAGCTTCAATAACTAGAGACAAAATCGTCCAAGCATTTCAAGTCTTTTCTTCTCAATTGTTGCTCGCCACGTGTAGGTTGTTTTCCTATAGATTGAAGAAAACATCTTTTCTTTTTTACTAAACTACTTATGAACACAACGTAGAGTGAATGTTTTCCTCTCGGAGGAAAATTTATATACACTCATAATAATCTTTCTAGTACGCTACATAGAGTATAGATATAAAGAAAGAAAGCTGTAACAAACCTTGATGACTGCTTTTTCGATGATGTTCTAAATGAAAGAGCGTTGTCTTCCTGTTTATATAGTCTGTTTTTTAGTATTAAACTCACTCCAAGATGAGATTCTCTCTGCTTTAATCTATAAACCGGTAGACTAAAACACCCTGCTTCCCCTGTAATCAAAAATATTCCACAATTGCAAGCCAAAAGCTAGCACAAATACTATATGTCCACACCTAAACTCAAATACAATTAATGTAAAAAGGTCATTTGGGCCATAATTGCTCTCGAAAGAACGGATTCTCCCATGAAGGTTTTACAGACTAATATAGCTAGTTTTGACGCCGACTGAACCGGAATCACTCTCACTCAACGAGAGCAAGCTCACTGCACGCAAGAACTTCGGCGATACGGCGCTCTATAATACTGCTCGAAGTTTTTGCACATGGACAAAAGGACCTCATTTATCTCCTCCCCAACTAGCTCACAAGAGACCATTCACTGAGTAAACGGATCATCGATGCAAAGGTGTAACCGAAATATTGAGAGGGTGTGAGTAGATGCTGAAATGAACTCCTGTGTTGGCGCCATCACCATATTCCTGAGCAAAGAGTTAGTGGTGAAAGTCATGGGATTTTGGTCACAGGGTAAACGAGCTCGGAATGAGATGACACTCACGGTCCACTGTCTAGAGGCTGGGGTACTATTATAACTCTTGTCTGGCGTGCTTTGTCAGGAAATGTCCTCGTATCTCATAACCGTCAAGCATATGCTGAGCCATTGAGAGGTTTTTTCGAGATTGACCTGAGTTAAAGTATCTTTAATTCATATTGACCGTCAAAAGACTTGACCGCATATTCTTATGGAAATTTCTCATAGGCGACCGTGTAATCACAGGTGAATTTTTAGACTAGAGAGGCCATTATAAAAGAACATGAAAGGGGTTATGACGAGTGACGCACTAAAATGTTGCTTATCTATTACATTTAACATTAATTATTTTTCTTTTTGTTTTTTGCATCCCTTGTGCAAGTTTAATGTTTATGTAGTCTAATGATCATTAATAAGAAGGTGTTTGTGTCACAAATCGATATTATTAGTCAAGGCATAATCCTAGTTTGCATATTACATTTGATATAGTAATAAACGTCTTATGTAAAATGGGAGAGTCGTTCAACCATACCTGGCCAGAGTGCTTATGATATCAGTGAAGATTTAGGATTTAGTATTCATGATTCAGAGATTTGGACTCTTTGGAATTCTGACGTAATAGTAACGATGTTACGCTTATCGATATTTAGTCCGCAAAGTTACGAATGTGTGACACTGTGTTGACACAAGTCGTAGTATTTAATAAATTCAATAATACTTATAATTGCATATAAGTACATAAGACTTAAGTATTCAATATGTACATAATTAAAAAAAATAATAAAATAGTATCATCCATACTTGATGTGTACAAGTGACGTGTTTGTTTTTATAAATAATGAGCTTACAAAAGTAAAAAAATTACAAAGAATTTTAAGAGACCTCATATCAATATGTATAATATTACCAATTTCATGTTTAGATTTAAATTTTTGTAATCTTTAAATCGATGAGAGCACATAATGTTATTAATAAGTCACTATTATATATTACATTTATTAAGCTTCTGTAGAAAGCAAAATATCATCTAAAATTAACATAAAAATTAAGTTATCCAAATATACTTCTTTTCCGCAAAAGAAATATACTAGCAAACATAAAAATATTATTAACATTTGAGTTTAAAAACCTTTAGTGTGATTATTCATTTTGTATGGTTATATATAGTTAATTATGCCAGTTTGGATTAAAGTTGGATTTAATAATATTTACATTTTAGATAACCTTATAGTAAATTTAATAATAATTCCATGAAATATTTTATAAAATGAGTTTTACTTATTTGTAGAATGAATCTGTTCAAAATAATTTTAATACGACCTATATCGGATTTAATAAACTGATTTTCACAGTAAGTAGACTAAAGAAACTTTTTTTTTATCATTAAAAAAAAAAAAATTATTTTATATGAGATCTTATGAATTACTTTATTTACACCTCATTACCTTTATTATTATATTATAGTAAGGCATAACACAAATATTCAGCTCTTATGTACCACTTGGAATTAATTATTTAGGTTAGACATTAGGGAGAGAGAAAATAGTTTAAGAAATTATAAAGTTTGGGATGAGTCGAGTATAGGGTGTTGTGGGGATAGAGGTTTTAAGAGAAATATATATCAACATTAATAGGAATTCTGCTAGAATTTTTAGAGGATTTATGTCTATATGATAAATGTTTGCAAAAACCACTGGCAAGTACTTAAAAGAAATCGGTCAAATTATTATTAATAAAAAAATGTCATTTTCTATAAATGAAAAGGTAAAAAATAAAGTGGTGACAAGGTACTCTGAAAATGCAAGTACTCGTGGTTTAGTAAACCAAGTACTAAGTACTAAAAATTTTCATTACTAGAATTGGTAATTTTCTCAAAAAAAAAATTTATATAAACAGATTGACAAAAATAGTTATTCCAAATTTGTGTTTAGACCAAGATTTTAATTGTCTACCACAGTAAATACGTAGTTTATGTCCTATATGTATGCGTTTTAATAACCGAGTAAAACCTAAATAACAATCGCTTGAGGCATTAGTAAGCATATAAATTTTTAGTAGCTTTGTAGCCACTCAGTAAAGTAGAAGAAAAAGCCTATGCCGGTTACACAGAGTTAGAATCTAAAAAAGAAATAGTTTGTATCCAGGGAGAAAATAACTATGCAGAGAGAACACTAAATAAGACACATAAACCAATTTTCCACATATCCATGCTAATAACCGCGTAATAATCGAATCTGTTCTACCATTTAATAAGATATATAACTTGGGTTACCGCGTAAAATCATTCAAAATTCTATGGGGAGTTTAAAGAGATATGGGGTGTTGAGTGTCTTTGAGAGGGTTGCACGAGTGTCTCTAAATTGTAACAAATCTAGGAGAAACAGTCAAAGAAACACATATTTGAACTGTTCCTTGGCTTACAAGAATTTAAATAAAAAAGTTGATCCTTCAGCATCGTTCATTTTTTCGTTCTTGGGGATTGAATTTCATAATAGTGATCATCTAATGTAAAATCATAAATCAGAATAGAAGGTGTTATTGGAACGACAAGAGAGTATATGGAGGCCTCACTATTAATAGTTTAGAGTACCACCTTTATGATCAATAGAATCATTGAAGCATAATCAAAAGGTCACGATTCAGCGAAATAAACTTCTTAAAAGTCGTAATCCCACTTGCCGATGGCGTGAAGCAGGTAATGCCTGTCTGTCCCTGAGATCAGCCTTACATCTTGCCTGAAAAAACAGTCAGATATATTCATTACAGGCTTCCTCTCACCTCTCCTCGATTTCCGCTCAATTATAAATGGGCTATTACAGAGACTCAGTTATTATACGTTTCGCGAATATTATCCCGAAATATTGATGATATATATGTGAGCAGAAAGTAACACCTCGGATGTTAGGTATTATCGATGAGAAAGTGCCCTCTCTCTTCCCTCCTACCTCAACGGTGTGTTTTAACAAAAAACTGAGGAGAATCCAGCTGGCGATGAACATCTATCTTTGTCTTTGATGGCCTTCATGATTTTGTTTCAACATTAGCTTTCATCAATTAATCAGTATCCAGGAAACGAGGATTATCTTGGTTGGTGTTTCCCCTTCACTTTCTCTCCTTACCTTTCACACTAGCAATTTTGCCTCATTGCTTGCTTCACTTTATTTGAGCTGATGTATACTCAGATTTGAGACTCCAACTATGCCTTCATCATGTACCTGTATCTCCGGCACAGACTATTATGTCAACTTTATGACCAAAGATCTCCCAACACGACCTTTTCATTATACCTTTCAAAAATTTTTTGTTTTGTTGAAATGCTGGACACCTCATAACCCTTATGGCGTTAAAGTGAATTTAAAGCATCACAGTATGAGTAGTTCTTTTTTTCCTGCCTTGATCTTTTCAGGGTTCAACATTGTTCTTTTTGATCCGTTATCTCAAGAGCATTATCGGTTCATCTATGCGAACGGGTCATTCCTTCTAAATACCTGTGCATGAGAACGTATGAGGGTAATAGGTATGAATATTTGTTTAAGAAGTAATCAGCATTGGGTAGTACGGGAGTCGTGATTCGTCTCATGCTTTGTACTTCGGGGCGTCATTGATTTGGGTAGTTGTCTAGTCGGTATTGAATGATGGATGAACGAAAGTAAGCTCAAGTGAGAGGCCGAATCTCAACATCACACTGTGAAACCACAGAAGTCAAACACAAGTTCAGTTTGTGAGGGATCACGACCCTTACTGATTATACCTCCTTTGCCGTGATACAGATGTTTTTTAGATGGTAAGAATGTGAACCAAAACAGAGAAGAACACAAATGAATGCTGGCAAACGACGGGGTTGGGAGTTGACTGTTAATATGTTGACGGATCAGACATGGCCTAGTTGGTAATCAAGACATAGAGCCTAGTTGCAGTTCTATGAGTAAGAGAGAAGTGACAGGGGAAAACCACCTATAATATAATCTCGTTTCTGATACTGTTAATGATGAAGCTAATGTTGACAAAATCATGAAGGCATAACAAGACAAAGATGTTTATCGCAGTCTGATTCTCTCAGTTTTGTTAACAACACGTTGAGAGGAAAGGATTCACGTTCAGTGGACCGCCACATAATATGGATAAGCAAACTGTAACTGGTTCTGATTAGCCCTTAGTAATGCCGAATACTTCTTCAGCAAAGTTTCTGCAGCATTCCTTTGGCAGTGGATGATCATGATGATCATAATAATCCATCTTCTTGTGCATACCCTTCAGATATACATAGAGTTTGTGGAGGAGGTGAAGCGTGTAAGTCTGAGAGAATGGTTGAAGTCAAGATGTCAGGAAGTTAACAAAGGTGAATGTTGTATATCTTTAGGCAGATCGTGGAGCATGTGGATGAGTCTCATTCTCGAGGAGTTGCTTTATGTAGGGTGGCACAAGCCAAGTACTTGCCATTTTTTAGCGTACTTGTACTTGCTTGACTTGTTCGAGTAATGAAATTTTAGATTGTACTTGGTTTATTAAAACGAGTACTTGCATTTTCAAGTACTTGCTAAAATTTGATATACTTGCAAGTATCTTGCCGTGTTTTACTACTTGCCTAATCTAACTAGTTTATAATTTTTATATAACTAATCGATAAATTATTTAATATTTTTTCTACTTAAACCGTGCATATGAATTGAGAAAATTTTAAATGAGTTATAATTCTAAGCTAAATATTTTTTTAATAAAAAAAATCTTTATTTTATATGTTTTAAATCGATATATGATAAATATAAAATAAAAGAAACTCTAAAATATTTCTATAATATATCATTTTAATCTATTATCGTATTAACAAGTAATTGATTATAATTTAGAGATATTTTGTCTACAAGTAAAAAATGGTACTAAATCAGGTAATAAATTATGAAGTAACAAGCCAACAACATCAAGTAGTTGTTTTTATTTTAATACTTGATACTTGTCTTGTACTTGCCAAGTAATTGAAATAAACGACTGATACTCGACTTGCATAAAACGAGTACTCGACTTTAAGAGCCAAGTACGAATCAAGTAGCGAGTAGCAAGATAACGTGCCCACCCCTAGCTTTATGTGACCTACGGCCATCTTTCTTCAAAATTTCCAAAGAATATGCGGTCAAGTCTTTTGACGGCAATATGAATAAAGATACTTTAAGTCAACTCGAAAAACTCTGGTTAGAAGGCGGTTAGGAGATACAGGATTTCCTGCAAAGAAGCAGAAGGTTAAGTGGACCCAGCTCTAGACAGTGGCCTATGTTTCATCGAGCTGGTGGCATCAATATCAAAACTCAATATGGTGATGGCGCAACACAGGAGCTTCATTTCAGATCTACTCAACCTCATTGTGGTACACCTGCACTACCGTTTACTTCAGTGAGTGAGCAGTTGGAGGAGAAATGGTATGCGAGTCCTGAGGAGCTCAGGGGAGAGACTCGTTCAGTCGCGTCAAATATCTATAGTTTGGGTATCCTTCTTTTCGAGGTATGGCAAAGCTTTTATTAATTGTATTTGAGGTATGACATGTTATTGTAGCTTTTGGCTTGCAATTCGTGAATATTTTTGATACAGGGAATGCAGGTTTGCCACATCAGCAGCAGTAGTAACTGATAACAGACTATATAAACAGAAGCAAGCTCTCATTTAGAATCATCGAAAAAGATCATAAAGTTTGTTACAGCTTTCTTCTTCTTTTCTCTGTGGTTACAAAGATTTTCTTGGTAACTTTCTAGGAAAATCTCCTCATTGTTGTTCTAGAGTTGTTTCTTCAATCTAAACTCTTCACACATTGAGAGTTGGTTTGACGTTTTATGAACGTGATTCCAAAGGTTACTATTCATCATCTTCTCCAATACAGATTCTCTGTAACAGTGGTATCAGAGCCATTCATCCTCGGAGTCCAGTGGCGGTGTTGATCGGAATCCATGGCGCAAGCTCGAGCAGAAGCTTTCTGTAGCAAGTCGGTGGTTTGCGATGTCGGCGGAACGTTGGGATCTAGAATCGGAAGCTTCAGAGATACAAAGAATCAATCCATTGAGGAGAAAGGCAACAATTACAAGGTACAAAACTCTTTCCTGGAACCAAGCCGTAGTGATGTTGTGATAAGGGTAACGAATATGAGTGTAGATTCAGATTGGGTCCTTCGATCAGAAAAAGAACAAAAAAGATTCGTTGTTATACAGCAGAGCAGATTGAAGAAGAATGACGAAGGGATTGTGTATGTTCTGCGGTATGAAAGCTTATAGCTATAATCATGAAATGACCTCACAAGAGTGTTAAAGACTTTCTTGGTTGAAAGCGAGGAAGGATTCATTATCATTCGCAGAGATGATTGAAGCTTAATGCAAATGGAAAGATTTAGAGTCAATTACTGCAAGACAAGTGATTCAGGTCAAGGAATCAAGTTGCTCTAAAGAATCTACTGGACAAGAATTGATTCTTGAGAAAGAACTGGTGGAAAAGGAGATTCCACAAGAAATATTGACACAAATTGCAGCAACAACGCATCAAGATAACATGTTACAAGTTGAATCGTTGGGGTGTGGCAATGAAAGAGTTCATTCACATCACGATGTGTGTTTAGATGTGGAGGAAGGACCTCATATTTTTGACAGGTGTTGAAGCAAAGAGTTGTGTGGCGGCAAGGTGTTTGACAAAATGTCTTTAAGAAGAAACAAAGTACATGGGAAGAAGAAACATATTTTGGCTCCTAAATTCATGGAGGTTCAAGTACAAAAGAACTAATCCACTGAAATTGCTTCCCAAGATTCAGGGTACTCAGCTCTTTGGTTGAACTGAGCTGTAGATGTCATATGGAATTACTGCCCTTAGTTCTTATATATAGCAAGAGGAAGAAATTTTTTTTGGAAGAGAGAAAGGCAGAAGAAGGTAAATGCAAGATGCGTGCAATTGAAAGTAGGATTTAAGAAACATTTCAGTGGGATTGTTTCAGAGGAGGGTGATTTCACATATATTGGAGAATTGTACAAGGAGAGCTTGGTCAGAACTGAAGTTGTAAAGGGGCACGAGCTTGATGGTTTCTCTGCTGGGAATCTCATTGTTCTTCTTGGACGTTTGTTTCTTCACAAACAGAGAGGACAAAAACATCTAGGGACAGACTTGGCTTTAGACAGTATGGTGTTGACTCCTGATTTTAATCTTCGAAACACTTGATGTTTCAGCAAGTATTGGTCTCTAACTTGAGACTTGGTTATAGCAGGAACGTGTTCAGTTCAAAACATGATGTGGTTCATTGGTTTCGGATTGGTCAAGGATTTGATGATGTTAGCAGAACAAATATACAGTGCAGTGGCTCAAATGTCTGGCATCATTGGAAAAACAGGAGTGAGATAGGAGAAGCTGCTCCAGATCTTATACAATGTATGTTTATGTTCACTGGATTATCATGGTTAACGGACAATATCGCTTGGTGTGAGGGTGCTCTTATCACGTTGCAGCAGGGCACAAAAGTGATATATGTATTGCCAAAATACCATTTTCTGCAACTTCAGAAGCGTGCCAATGATATTGAACACAAGGACCAAGCCTATGTTTTCAGTGTCCAGGATATGGAAGAACTTCTACAATACGTATGTGAGCAAAGGCCTACGAGAAGAATAACAGAGCAACAACAAACTAAGCAAAAGAAACTTCTCAAGTCCGGGAAATTCAAATTCAAACAAACAGAGGAAGGGGCAGTAAGGGTTTTGAAGATACTGCAGGTTGTGTTAGAAGGGTTACAATTTGATTTGATGAGTTTTAAGGCCAGCAAAGAGAATGTGGTTTGGAGCTTCGTTTCAGGATATATGGTTGTGGATAAGCTGCAGAACTTTTGTACGGGGATGTGGCTGATGGACACTGTGAAGTGGAGATGTGATAATCAGAAGAGGCTTATGGCCTTTTGTGAATCGGCTTGGAGTTTTGGGTTCTATGGAATCTTTTGGGCATCAAATGGAACTAATTCTTTTTCAATATGGCACTGTTGGGAAGAACAAATCCATTGCTTTATGTGGAGAGCAGGAAGAAGACAAGTGGGAGCATCTAAATGGAAACATACCTTATGGTTTTGATTGCAGTACGTGCGTTGTGTATATGAAGAAACGTCTTGAGTTTTTGGAGAATAAGGCACGTGAATCAACCATTGGTTATTTTGGAAATGGCTACCATTGCTTTCTCATATCTCACGTGTTTCATTTGCAACGACCACCTGAGCCAGTGTTTAAGGAATATAATGATTTTGGTTACCAGAGGGTAGTGCATCAGTTTTGGAAATCTGCAACTTATACTTCTGCACATTTTACCACGGAGTCTCTCTTAGAATTGTATGTAGAACAAGAGAAACGCATTGAGGCAGATTATGATGAGGAAGGTAAAAGAATAATGCTTGAAGCTGTGAAGTCCGTTGTTAAGGACGAGGTGATTATAAGCATGCTTATTGGCGCCAGATCATGGATCATGAATCATGGATCAATTCTATTCAAGAAGAGAAAACTTCCAAAGTCATGGCAATTCAAGTATAAACTCTGGTTTTGTGAAGAAAAGAGGAAGAGCTGAAACAAATACTCTCTATGTGTAGTTGTGACCATACCTATTATGGGTGTTAGCAGTAAGAAGTGGAAGCTGGTTACAGAAGGATAAAAAAAATGGCTGGCGAAAACTCTAAAAGGCAGCTTTTCGGAGCTTTCAACCTAACCTTGTGGTCAAGGTTTTCAGAGAAAGGGAGATTTGATACAGGGAATGCAGTTTGCCACATCAGCAGAGTAGTAACTGATAACAGACTATATAAACAGAAGCAAGCTCTCATTTAGAATCATCGAAAAAGATCATAAAGTTTGTTACAGCTTTCTTCTTCTTTTCTCTGTGGTTACAAAGATTTTCTTGGTAACTTTCTAGGAAAATCTCCTCATTGTTGTTCTAGAGTTGTTTCTTCAATCTAAACTCTTCACACATTGAGAGTTGGTTTGACGTTTTATGAACGTGATTCCAAAGGTTACTATTCATCATCTTCTCCAATACAGATTCTCTGTAACAATTTTCATCCATGGCTGAAATGTAAAACCGCATAATCCCATGGGATAATGCTGTGTATTACATTTGCCGTTCGTGAGTGGGTCATGTTCGGTATCTCTAAGTCGTATGACTCGAGTTTGCATTTGATTCATGTTACATGTTCAGGACTATGAAGCCTGAATACAAGATGCACAATTATGGATTATCGCATAGGTTTAGATTGTATTGCATGTTTCATAATGTTCCATTAACAATGCAGTTTCTAGTTGACATTATAATTGACTTCTATGCTCTTTTTTTTTTTGCGTCAGCTGCTTAGTGAACTTCTGTCAAACTTCTGTCAGAGAGTCCAAAGGAAGTTGGGTTCTGTCTCTGGTTACTTCATCCAGAACCTTTACACCGACCATCAACCAGGCAATGCAAATTCTTTAGCTACATTATTTTTCAAGCAATAGAAAAGCATGTTATCAAACTTTTGTGTGTGTGATTTTGTACAAGGTTAAGGGCCATATTTGCAACTGAGGTTATTGGAAGATAGTCTTGTTAGATAATACACAGCGAATGGTAAAAAGTGTACCAAACGTTGAGGTTTACCCCTCTCTGTAACTGTAAGACAAGAAGATTGTCTCATTAGCAGTTTGAGCTAAGATTATTAAGCTACTTAGAAAATGTGGTCTTTGGTGTAAACGAGCTCCCCTTATGTGTTGATAGGCTCCTTCCGTCACATATATAATTGATTGGGTTGGCTTAGTCTCTAAAAAAAGAATCGATGTTGTTCTGTATCAGGGACATCTTGCATTCTGAAGTGGTTAACGGACTTCCAGATTTATATACTGAAAGTGTATCTTTAGCTATTGAACAAGAGGACACAGAGACTGAACTGGTACAGCATTTCCTTGTTTGGTCCCAAGAGCAAAGGCAGAAGCATGCTGGAAAGTTGCTGGGAGATATTGTGTCCTTAGAAGCAGATATAGAAGAAATTGTTAAAAGACGTTGTGCCATAAGTCCTTTGTCTGTGCAAGAACCTTGTAGATCATCATCTGCTTCAGGCCTACCTGAAATGAGACGGCTCACGAACATTAAACAGCTTGAAAGTGCTTACTTTTCTGCAAGGTTAGATGCACATCTCCCTGAAACGCGTCATAGGTTACGCCCGGATAGAGATCTGCTAAGAAATCGTGATGATAATGTTATACAAGAACAAGAAAATTGCGAGACTTGGAGCTCAGATGATCGTGTTGGAGCGTTCTTCCATGGGTTATGCAAATATGCTCGATATAGCAAGTTTGAAACTCGGGGTGTGCTGAGGACAGGGGAGTTGAACAGCAATTCAAATGTGATTTGTTCTCTGGGTTTTGATAGGGACGAAGATTATTTTGCTACTGCTGGCATGACAAAGAAAATAAAGATATTCGAGTTCAGTTCCTTGTTCAACGAGTCTGTTGACATTCATTATCCAGCCGTAGAAATGCCAAATAGATCAAAGCTTACCGGGGTTTGCTGGAACAACTACATCAGGAACTACTTAGCCTCCTCTGATAATGATGGTATCATCAAGGTATGAAGTTTTATTTTGATTGGTTATGACTTTGAGTTGAGTGCCCTTTTTCCCCTTCTGATCTAATGTATTCAAGTGTATTATGATGGATCCAGCTATGGGATGTTACAACAGGACAGGCCATTTCACATTTCATAGAGCACGAGAAGAGGGCTTGGTCTGTTGACTTCTCTGAAGCCTGTCCAACACAATTAGCCAGTGGAAGCGATTATTGTTCTGTGAAGCTATGGAACATCAATGAGGCATGGTCTTCTTTACATTTACGTGCATCATGTTCGTTTTAGTAGCTACTCCTGAGATATTTGGCACATATATGCATGAATAAATTGCAGTTCATGGTTATTATGTTAAGGTTGTTCATATTTTTCAGCCTTGGATGAATTGTGCAGAGGAACTGCTTGGGAACAATCAGGAACATTGCAAACGTCTGTTGTGTGCAATTTTCTCCACAGTCCTCTCATCTTCTAGCATTTGGATCATCAGATTCAAGAACCTACTGCTACGATCTACGGAATTTAAGAACTCCTTGGTGCATACTCGCAGGACACAACAAAGCAGTTAGCTACACCAAATTCTTGGATAATGAAACCCTCGTCACAGCATCAACTGATAACACGTTAAAGCTTTGGGATCTTAAGAAAACCACTCACGGTGGCCTCTCCACAAATGCTTGCAGCTTAACTTTTGGCGGCCATACAAACGAGAAGGTAACCAGTGCTGATACTTTCAGTTAATCCTTATAGTGTTCCTCTTTGATCTTCGTGGTTGATTTGTCATGTTCCTACCCTTTTTCAGAACTTTGTTGGTTTGTCTACTGCTGATGGATATATAGCTTGTGGCTCTGAGACAAATGAGGTATGCTCCCAAAAACGTGGGAACACTAGTAAACTAATTTCATATATATATATATATATATATATATGAATCTGTTTTGTGATCTTTCTGGCTAAAAACAATGGTGTTGCTTTTGGTTTTGTCTTTGCTCAGGTTTATGCATATCACCTGTCACTTCCAATGCCCATTACCTCGTACAAGTTTGGTTCTATTGATCCTATAACAAGTAAGGAGATTGAGGAGGAGAACAACCTATTTGTTTCAAGCGTTTGCTAAAGAAAAAAATCGAATATGGTTGTTTCAGCTAGCTCAAATGGGTCTATCAAAGTTCTACAGCTGGTCTGAAACCATAATAGATACAACAGAAGCTGAGGTAACTATTATTTACCTGGAGCCCCCTTTGCCTTTGGTTAGGCTAAAAACAAAGAAGCATCAGCCCAAGAGTATCTAATGTACATGTTGGAGGTTAAGTAAATGAATGAGGGAGAAGTATTCATGGCGGCAAATGTTGGTTTATTTGTTTATTTGCCTCCTATAGTTATGAGACAAGATCTCACTTTGTGATGTAAAAGAGTATAGAGACCATACTCTTTGTCTTTGATGTGTAAATATATAAAAGTAGTTGATATGAGCTTTCATCCTAAAGATGAATCTCATCCACCCAGAAAAGATTCTTCAAATTATCTTATTTGGTGCATCGCAATTGTATGTTCTGATCAGAGTTTCATTAAGATAGTATGTTGGATACAAAGTGGTAAAGTTTAGAGGTCGCTTGCTCTCTGAAGGTGCTCCCTCTCGTTTTAGTGAAACTTTCCCGTTTCTTTTGTTCTTGAGGAGTTTGAGTGAGAAAGGCTTTCATTACATATAATGAGATTTGCTCAATTCTTGCATAGCTTTAGTGGTCTGCCTATTTGAACAGTGCTTTGATGGTTTGGTTAGGAAGTTGTAAAGGGTAATTATAATAACATGTTGGGTTCTTTGTTCTCATGCTGGTTTCTGTTTTGTCTAGACTCGTAGCTTGAATTTCACATATGTATACTGATGTTATAAGTTAAAGATTGAAATAAGAACTCAATAATAAAGAATCACTCTCTTTATTTAGCTTAAGAAACTCTCTCAAAACTTAAGCAATCAAATCTCTAATCTCAAAACTTATAAGTTATGGCACATCTCACCATCTCCTTATATAGATATTAAAAGTTCCTAAACTTATTAGGAAAACTTCTATTTTCCTAAATACACCACGAAAAAGAATATTAGTTTAACTTGACTTCTAAGTTATCTTTAAGCTTATTGCTAACATTCTCCCCCTTAAGCTTAAAGTTAACTTCTTCTATGTCTTGAACTCCTACTAGTTCTCTCATTTCCTTGAACTTGATCCTTCCTAACGCTTTAGTCAATATATCTGCTTTCTGCATATTCCCCGGAACGTGTTGCACATCGATGAGATCTTGATCCACACACTCTCTTATAAAATGATAGCGTTTGTGTATATGCTTGCTGCGACCATGGAACACTGGATTCTTAGTTAATGCAATGGCAGATTTATTGTCAAGATACACCACGATCTTTTGCCTTGGTTGTTCTGTAACTTCTTCAAGGAGTTCTTGGAGCCATATCGCTTGTTTCGCAGCCTCCGTTGCAGCCATGAATTCTGCTTCACATGATGATAGAGCAACTGTTTCTTGTTTCTGAGAGCACCAAGTAATAGGACTTTCATTCAAGTAGAAGATATGGCCCGTAGTGCTCCTGCCATCGTCTTCGTCTATGTTATGAGATGAGTCGCTGAAGCCTTTGATTATGGTGTTACTTGTTCTCGGAAACAGAAGACCAAGACTCGAGGTACCTTTCAAATATCTCAGAACATGTTTCAAAGCTAGTCCATGTGTTGTCTTCGGTTTGTGCATGTACCTACTGAGCAATCCTACAGAAAATGCAAGATCCGGACGGGTGTGCAATAAATACCGTAAACACCCTATATGTCTTCGATAATCCTTTTCATCAATATCACTCTCCTCCTCCGCCTTCGATATTTTTAGACCAAAGTCCATGGGAGCCTGAGTTGAATTGCAATCATCCATGCTTGTCTCACGCAAGATTTTTTTCGCATACCTTTCTTGATTAAGAGTTATCCCATCTTTGTGTTGAAACACCTCGATTCCCAAGTAATATGTCAGCAGCCCGAGGTCACTCATCTCGAAGTTTCTTGCCATCTCTTCCTTGAACTCAGAGATCATGGCTTTGCTTGATCCTGTGAGCAAGAGATCATCAACATAGACAGCCACTATGATCAGGTCGTCTTGGACGTGTTTGCGTATAATGAAGGCTCTTTTGAGCACTTATGAAACCCCATGTGTTCTAGCACCTTGTTGAGCTTTTCATTCCATGCTCTCGGAGCTTGTCGAAGACCATATAGTGCTTTGTTTAACCTGTAAACCTTGTCTTCACTGCCTTTGACTACGAAGCCTTCGGGTTGGGTTACGAACACTACTTCTCTTAGATCTCCGTTAAGGAACGCCGTCTTTACGTCAAGGTGATGGATTTGCCATCCGTTAGAAGCAGCAAGAGCGATAATGAAGCGGACTGTCTCTATTCGCGCGACCGGAGCAAACACCTCTTCAAAGTCCACTCCATGTCTCTGAATGTAACCTTTTGCAACTAATCTTGACTTGTATTTGCTAATGCTTCCATCAGCATTTCTTTTTATTTTGAAAATCCATTTCAAGCCAATTGGTTTTGCACCTTGTGGCAAATCTACCAAGATCCATGTCTTATTCTTCTCAATTGAATTGATTTCATCTTGACAAGCATCTCGCCATACCTTCTCCTTCACGGCATCTTTAAACTCCCACGGTTCTTCATTGATTACCATCAAGAGGCGCTCTCCTTCTATTTCAGCCATCAATACGTAGTCCTCAAGGTAACTAGGTTTCTTACTTATCCTGCTAGATTTCCGAACCTTCGCCGTCTCTGTTTCATGCTCTGTTTCGAGCTCTGACTCTGTTTCAGGCTCGTGCTCTGTTTCTTGACTCTCCTCTGCTTCAGTATTTCCTTTAGTCTCGAGAGCATTTTCAAGTCGAGGCTCGATCCTGTCGATCTCTGTAGTTTTGTTTGTGTCTCCATACTGTTCTTTTTCAAGACCATGATTGCCGTATTCTCCAAGACATATCCGAAATCGACCTGGTTCACTTCTCTCGGTTTCAATATCTTTCCACTTCCACCTTTTGTTCTCTGCAAATACAACGTCTCGACTGACCACCACCTTCTTTTGCGTAGGATCCATCATCCTGTATGCTTTAGATCCAGGTTCGGTTCCAAGGTGGATGAGAGTTCTCGATCTATCATCAAGTTTCTTGACGTTTATGGATACCTTAGCATACCCAACACATCCGAACACTCTCACATGTGAGACGTTCGGTTTTCTTCCTCTGTAAGCTTCGTATGGTGTTTGGGACTCAAGTGTCTTCGTCGAGACTCTGTTAATCAGATATGTGGCGTGTCGTACTGCTTCTCCCCATAGGTAGTTTGGGATTTCCATATGCTTCATGATACATCTCGTCATTCCCATAAGAGTTCGATTCCGTCGTTCGACTACACCGTTTTGTTGTGGCGTATATGGAGCCGTTAGATGTCTTTGTATTCCTGCAGATTCACAAAAATCTGCAAATTCAGAGCTTGTAAACTCTCCACCCCTGTCAGTTCTCAACGTCTTTATAGATGTTCCAGTTTCCTTTTCTACGAGTGCTCTGAAGCGTTTGAATTTGTCGAATGCTTCAGATTTTTCTTTCATGAGAATAGACCACATATATCTTGAGTAATCATCGATTAGGACAAAGATATAGCGATTTTTCCTGCAGTTGAAGGACTTATTGGGCCACAAAGGTCACCATGAACAAGCTCCAATTTGTTGCTTGCTCGGAATGTCGTTGAATGTGGTATCGGGTTTCTGATTTGTTTGCCAAATATGCAAGCTTCACATATTTCTTTCTCAATTATTAGTTTCGGAACACCCAGTACGAGGTCCTTTCTGATCATAGTCTTCATTGTATCTGCTCCTACATGTCCCATCCGAGCATGCCATGTCTCATACTCACTTTGTGTTGAAAGGTGAAGACATTCTGTTTCCTCAATGTTCATCATAACTTTATATAAACGGTTTCTGGATCTTGGAGCTCGAACTATTAGATTTCCTTCACGATCTCACAATGTCAAGTAATCCTCTCTCATCCTTACCTCACATCCTGCTTCTGTGGCTTGTCCGAGGCTAATAATATTGCTCTTTAGATCCGGTATATAGTAAACGTTAGTGAGTATCTTTTTCTTACCGTCTTGGCTTATGAATAAAATAGCACCCTTTCCTTTGATGTCCACTCTTGAGTCGTCTCCGAATCGTACCTTTCCCGTGATTGATTCATCAATATTGCTAAAATAACTCTTGTTGCCAGTCATGTGGTTGCTGGCCCCGTTGTCCAAGTACCATATCCGATCATCATCGCTACCTGATTCAAATTCCTTCGGCTTTACGTTCTTCTCATTAAGGTAAACTGTTTCATGCATCATGAGACCATCAGCTTCTCTTGTTTCATCTTCCTTTTGCTCTGTAATCTCTTGTAGTTTGAGCAATCTATCGGGACAAGCCGATGCATAATGGCCCGTCTTATCACATCTAAAACACATTACTTTAGACAAGTCCCAATATGCACGTCCTCTGCCTCTTCCTCGTCCGTAGTACCGACCTCGACCGCGTCCTCTATTCTCTCCTCCTTGATATTCTCGTTGTGCTTCTCCGTACATGAGTTTGTTTGGTTTTCACTTGTATCTTCTTCTTCATCCTTGATACGTTCCTCGTATGTCTTTATTCGACCTATAATGTCTTCAAAACCCGTGGTGTTTAAATCCAACATTTGTTCCAGAGATGCAACCATATGGATATACTTCTTTCTAGGTAAACTTTGTAAAAACTTTTTCACAAGTTTGGATTCTTCTAGGGTTTCTCCAAGTGCTGCAGATTTAGATGCTATCTCTGAAATCTTTCCAACAAAGTCATCGATCTTGTCTGTGTCTTTCATTCTTAATTTGTCGAATTCTGTCTTCAGGGTTTGAAGACGTGCCTCACGAACTCTTTCAGCACCAACATATCGAGTCTTAATGGCGTCCCACACCTTCTTTGCTGTGTCCAAGTCACCAATCTGAAGAACAAGTGCTTCTGGTATTGATTGGAACACTAAAGCCGTTGCCACCACGTTCTTCTTTGTATCATCGGACTCGGTTTCCATAACTTCCCATACCTCATGAACTCTAAGTAATAGTTTCATTCTTATAGCCCAAACGGTATAGTTGGTTGCGTTCAGCATGGGACAACTTATTCCTCCTTCCTTCTTTACTGCCGTTGACAAAGTTGATGTTGATGTAGTTAATGGTATGATGTCTCCCATGATTACGGACTGTGTCTAAAGTCGGAAGTAATGAGGTTTTGGTGAAATCTCTAGCTCTGATACCAAATATAAGTTTAAAGATTGAAATAAGAACTCAATAATAAAGAATCACTCTCTTTATTAGCTTAAGAAACTCTCTCAAAACTTAAGCAATCAAATCTCTAATCTCATAAACTTATAAGTTATGGCACATCTCACCATCTCCTTATATAGATATTAAAAGTTCCTAAACTTATTAGGAAAACTTCTATTTTCCTAAATACACCACGAAAAAGGAATATTAGTTTAACTTGACTTCTAAGTTATCTTTAAGCTTATTGCTAACAGATGTCTCAAAGACATTTCATTTTCTTGATTATGATTTGTTTTTCTTCTTTCCGCATTTTAGTTTCAGTTTTAGGTTTGCCGAGATGGCGTTTGCTAGGGCAGCGAGACGACAAGTTGGAGCTTTCTTTTATAGTGCTAGTGGTAGATTTAGTCTCAGAGACGAGTACTCTACTGTGGCAAGCAGATTAGATAGTCTATCATATTACAAGAGCCATGTATTATTGTCTTGCGGAGTTTCAGCTCGGAGGCTCCTGCTGTAGCTGACCAAATGAGCCTCATCAAGCAACTGAGACAAAGAACCAGTGCTCCCATCAAACGCTGTTACAGAAGTAGCTGCTATAATGGGAGAGAATGTTGTTGTAGAAATCGGACCGGATAGAGCAGGGTCGCAGCTAATAATTTGAGAATTATTGCAATAAATGGAACACCGGATGTTAACGTGGAAAAACCCCAAAGGGGAAAAACCACGGACAAGGTAGAAGAATTTATTCCGAGGAAAATAATAGAGTTACAACCTCTCTATTTAACGGAAAAAACTGATAAATAATTCTCTCGTTATAACAGGCAGAGAAAAATATCCAAACTCTCTAAATAATTTTCTCTCAACCCGATCCCGAATACCCGCCAAAAATATCTCAAGAAAAGTCAAAAACAAAAAAAAGTTTTTTTTTTTTCCTTCTCTCTTCTTTTTCTTCTCTCTTCTCTCTTCTCTCTCTCACGTTCCTCTTCTTCTCTGTGATTTTTTTTTTTGTGTTTGGGATGAATTTCTCTCACCTCACCTTGGGCATTTATAGGAAGAAACTTGAGGTGTGAAAGCCACATTTGTTGACAAACTAATTTCAAAATGGGATGGCTGCCTAACTTCACCGGCCAACCTACCATCCAAGCACAAAAAACGTGCTTTAACAATCTCCCACTTGAAGATTTGATTGAGGATCAATCGGGATCTTCACACCATTCTTTCTACCTTGTCATTTCATGTTGCTTACGTCTCCATCAGGCCACAAGAGGATCGACACCAAATAAATTTGTTAGTAGTGACTGCTTTCGTCAGAAAATCTGCTACGTTTTCTTTCGTATGAATCTTCTGCATATCCACCGTTCCCTCTTCCACTTTCTCACGAACAAAATGATACTGGACTCGTATGTGCTTGGTTTTTGAATGAAAGGCTGGATTCCTTGCAAGATGCACGGCACTCTGACTATCACAAAAAAGAGAAAGGGTCTCTTGTTTGTGCCCGAGTTCCTCCATCACCATCTTCAACCACATTGCCTCTTTACTAGCTTGTGTAGCTGCTATATATTCTGCTTCAGTTGTTGATGTCGCTACAATTGATTGTAGTTTTGAAACCCAACTTACAGCTCCGCTAGCGAGTGCAAACACATAACCAGTTGTGGATTTGCTTCTATCTAGATCGCCAGCATAATCTGAATCAACATAGCCTCTGACAACAAAGTCTGATCCTCCATAACATAATGCAACATCTGAGGTTCCTTTAATGTACCCGTAAAATCCTTTTACGGCATTTCCAATGCTCCTTGCCAGGATTCGCCATGTACCGACTTACTACTCCCACTGCTTGTGCAATGTCTGGTCGTGTACAAATCATTGCGAACATTAAGCTCCCCACTGCTGATGCATACGGTACTCGAGACATTTCCATCCTTTCTTCTTCACTGCTAGGACTCATCTCGGAGGATAACTTGAAATTAATAGCGAAGTGGGGTAGAGATTGGCTTACAATCTTGCATGTTGAACCTCCGCAAGATTTTCTTCAAATAATTCTTCTGTGACAGCCAAATCTTCCTATTATTCTGTCTCGGTGAATTTGCATCCCTAGAATCTCTGTTTGATAGGTCCCAAGTCCCTTCATCCTCAAAACTCCCTAGCCAATGACCTCAATTCATTGATACGCATCGATTGTGGGGCCTGCTATCAAACATGTCGTCTACATCTACAGGCAGCAAGGTGAATGAACTCTCCTTCACCAACCCTCTTGAAATATGCGCAAGGGTCTGCATGGAGTCTGCTGTATCCAAGGCTCATAATGAAGGAATCAAATCTCTTGTACCAACATCTTGGCGCCTGCTTTAGACCGTACAGAGATTTGTTTAACCTGCAAACCAAGTTCTCCTTTTCTTTTTCTTCAAAACCTTACTGGTTGGAGCATATAATTTCTTCCTCAAGATCGCCATGAAGAAAAGCTGTTTTCACATCTAACTGCTCTAGATGTAAGTCAAATGTAGCACACATTGCCAACAGCATCCGAACTGTTGTGAGCCGAACCACAGGGTGAAAAGATTTCATTAAAGTCCGATGCCTTCTTTCTGAGCATATTCCTTTCACCACCAATCTAGCACGATACCGCTCCACTTGGTCATCACCATTTCGCTTGATCTTATATACCCATTTGTTTCCAATGGCTTTTCTTCCTGGTGGTAATGATACAAGCTCCCAAGTTTTATTCTTATGTAGAGCTTCAATTTCTTCTTGCCATTGCTTCCATCCACTGAGATACATCTGGACTGCTCATTGCTTCCTGAAGATTTGATGGCTCCCCGTCCTCAGTTTAAAAGACAGTATGCAACATTTGCAGCTCATATCATAATCTTTGTGCCAGGCTGGTGTAGTCCTTACACGCTTTCCTTTACCAAGTTCTTCTTCAGACTCAGCAAGTTCTTCTTCCTCATGTTCTGGGTGTTGCTTCAGAAGAATTCTCTTTTTCCACCCGTACTGCTATGATCTCTGACCTTTCTTTTGAACTGCTATTTTCTTCTTCGATCTTTTTATCTTCTGTGAAGATAACATCCCTGCTGATTATAACCTTGTGGGCAGTGGGATCCCACAGGCGATACCCCTTCACTCCATCAGCATATCCCAAGAACAAGCACCTTCTAGATTTTGGATCTAGTTTTGTAGTTTCTTGGGTATTGTACATCACGTACACTGGGCTCCCAAATATATGGAGGTCTGAATAATCTACTGGCTTCCCTGTCCACATCTCCATCGGTGTCTTCAACTCAATTGCAGTTGATGGCGACCGATTTATCACATAACAGGCGGTGTTGACTGCTTCTGCCCAAAACTCTTCTCTAAGCTTGCAGCTCCCAACATTGCTCTTTTCTTTCTAACAGAGTCCTGTTCATCCGCTCTGCCACTCCATTTTGTTGAGGAGTGTATGATGTAGTGAACTGCCTTTTGATGCCCTCTGCTTTACAGAATTGATAAATGCATCACTAGTGTATTCACCTCCATTATCTGACCTCAAAACACATTGATCTTCTTTTCAGATTCAAGTTCCACCCGTGCTTTGAAAACTTTGAAGACTGAAAACACATCCGCCTTACTCTTGATAGGATACACCAACATCTCCTAGAGTAGTCATCGAGAAGGACACAAAGTACTTCGCTCCTCTAGTGATGTAACTGGTGCTTGCCACACATCAGAGTGAACCAATTCTAGAACAGTTTTACTTCTAGAACTCGATGTGCTAAACTTCAACCGATGCTGCTTGCTTGTAATACAATGCTCACAAAAGGATAATGATACCTTTGTGAGACCCGGAAGTAACTTCTTCTCTGCAAGAATTTTCATGCCTTGTTCCGACATATGCCCAGTTTCTGATTGCCACACCGTTGTAGCCTTCTCACTGGAACAACTTGAAGCAACAGATGCTTCTGATTCTGACAGAGTTTCTCCTTTTAACCATGTATAACTTCGCAGCTATCTTCTCTCCTTTCATAATCACAATTGCTCCTCTAATTACTTTTAGAGTTCCATTCTCGACTTCAACTTTGCAACCGAGTTCATCGAGTTGCCCCATAGATAATAAATTCTTCTTCAGCCCTTCCACGTGTCGCACCTCATGAATAGTACGAATTGTCCATCATACATCTTCATTCTGAATGGATCCAGTGCCAATAATCTTAAGCTCATGATCATTGCAAACTGTACACGATCCTCCACAGATGGGTTCATATTGATGGAACCAATCTCTTCTAGAGGTCATTGTGATATGTAGCTCCTGAGTCGAACAACCATATATCAGCGAACCTTCTCCTATTTTCGCTTGAAATTGCTGCTTCACAACACAAGGCTACTCCATTATCTGAAGTGTTTGCAACATTTCCTTGAGGGTTGGAATTCTTTAATCCCAACAATCCTTCTTCAAGTGACCCTTCTTGCCACAGTGGTAGCATTATAAATCTTCTTACTTCTTGACTTTGATCTACCATGTTTGTGACTCCCACTTGAGCCATGCTCCATTTGATCTTCCTCTCATCACCGTCAATGCCTCCACTTGTGGAGTTTCTCGTCTGTCTTCCTTACTTTTGCGCCGACTTTCTTCTTCCAGAACCGCAGCTTGCAACGTCGTCAAAGACTAGGACTGTCGGTGGAGACATTATTTGTTAAGTGATGATGAGTGTATCATATGAATCTGTAGACTTTGAAGTAGAAGCTCAGCACGCTCCTGTGATTCTACTTTATAGCTCAACGAAGTGAGTTTGAGGAAAATAAAGTATTCAAGGTGTGATGTGCTCCGTCACGAAGTAGATTCCACCATCCGTAGAGTATTAAAGCTTCCTCTTAAGGAAAATTTGTGTGTGCAGCGACTTTGGCCTCGTACAATTTTGCCAAGGTGATCCCATATCTCCTTTGCCAGTCTTCTTCTCCTCAATGCTTGACAACACTCCATCTGCAAGGTGCAAGGTGAAGGTTTGCAATTGCATTCCCGTCCATCTCGTTCCACTTATCATCATTCCGTGTATGTAGCCGGCCTTTCACTAATGGCGCCTAAGCAGCTATCTTTCCTCAAAATAGCCTTCATCTTCAACTTCCACAGCGCAAAATTGCTGCCCGTTCGAATTTTTTCGATCTCAAAGTTTTGCCTGCCATTGCTTCTTCCAGAGCCGTGGCTCTGTACCACTTGTGTAGAAATCGGACCGGATAGAAGCAGGGTCGCAGCTAATAATTTGAGAATTATTGCAATAAATGGAACACCGGATTTAACGTGGGAAAACCCCAAGGGGAAAAACCACGGACAAGGTAGAAGAATTTATTCCGAGGAAAATAATAGGAGTTACAACCTCTCTATTATAACGGAGAAAAACTGATAAATAATTCTCTCGTTATAACAGTGAGAAAAATATCCAAACTCTCTAAATAATTTTCTCTCAACCCGATCCCGAATACCCGCAAAAAATATCTCAAGAAAAAGTCAAAACAAAAAAAAGTTTTTTTTTTTTCCTTCTCTCTTTCTTTTTCTTCTCTCTTCTCTCCTTCTCTCTCTCACGTTCCTCTTCTTCTCTGTGATTTTTTTTTTTGTGTTTGGGATGAATTTTCTCTTTCACCTCACCTGGGCATTTATAGGAGAAACTTGAGGTGTGAAAGCCACATTTGTTGACAAACTAATTTCAAAATGGGATGGCTGCCTAACTTCACCGGCCAACCTACCATCAAGCACAAAAAAACGTGCTTTAACAAATGTCAGATTCAGAAGAGGTTTCGTGCTGTCAAAATCTCAGCAGGTGTCCTCTCTGCATATCTCCACACAAGTCCCCAACCAGGTACAAGTTATCAAATACAGTTCCAGTTGTCACTATTCTCATGTTTAACTTTATTGTTATATATGAAAATAGGGTTGGGTCGTATAGCTGGAATTGTATCTCTGGAGGTAGAAGGTGAAACTACTCAACTAGAGGCTGTTCAGCGTGTAGGCTCAGAAACTGGCCATGCATGTTGTAGCAGCAAAGACCTTGTTTCTTCAGAAGCACTAGCAAATGAACGAGAGATACTAAAGTCTCAGGTCACTGTCACTTTATTGCCTGAATCTCTCTACTTGGTATGTAATTGAGTTGTATAATCTATGGTATATATGACAGGCAAGTCTCAGATGGCTGTAGAGAAGATGGTGGAAGGCTGTCTCCGTAAATATTATGAAGAAGTTGCTCTAATGGAACAAAAGTTCATTGTGAATGATGCTATAAACATAAAGGTATGATTGCATTTGCATCGCTTGTTATTATTACTTGTTGAATGTAAAGGCCATGAGTTTTACACAGACATTGGTGGATAATTGTCAAAAGAAGTGGGTTCTCCTGTGAAGGTTGCCAATTTCCTGAGAGTCGAGGTCGGGGAAGGAATCGAAAGGTATAAAATAACAGTGGCCCTTATATAATATGGCCTTATGCATAACAATAGTGGCTAATGAAAATATGTATATTTTGTTTTGAAGGCTTGAAGCATCTGATGAACAGGTTGCTCAAACTGCTTGAAGATTATGAATGTGGACAATGGTGTTTAGCTTTAGAGACTTCTTTCTTTTGGGTCATTAAGTTCGAACACCGATCACTCATCTTGTGGTTCTATGCCGTCTTGAGATTTACAGAGTGTTGTATTAATAATTAAAATAAAACATTTTAACTCTAAATTTTACAATTAAAGCTTAATAATTACTTGAAATGTTACAAAAATAATAATAAAAATTATTAACAAAAATATATTTCAATTTAATCATAAAGTAAAATATAGAAAATAGAACACAGAAAATCACAATTTTGTATATTCATGTTTTTGAGTCAGGTATAAATGTTTCTAAGTCGGTATGAATATTCTTTACAGGATCGGATTTATTCGGATCGGTTTTTTCGGGTTCAAGTCTGTTTAGATTCGGTTTTTTTCAGGTAAAAGAATTTTGGACCCAACTAGATATTCATAAATTTTTTATTTGATTTTGGACCAAGTATTTTTGGGTCGATTCTGGTTCAAATTTTCGTCTACGGATAAAATGCAAGACCTATTTTGAAGAGAATGACTTTAACCTTGTATACTATAAAACCTCTTAACATTCTGATATTTCTTTTTTTTATATATAACTTCTAACTTTATCAATTAACTGAAAATGATACATAATCCTCGTGAAGAGGATTTATTACAAAAACAAAAGCACAATGATAAATATGAAAGGAACGCCTTGAAGTAATCCTTGCCTTGCCAATTTATCCGCTATCTTGTTAACTTCTATTCCTCTCCACTTAAACATTCTTGCGTCAAACCTTTGTGGCCACATACGATGGTGCTTGTCTTTTCTTTACATTGAGACTGTGAAAAAATTCATGTGCAACAACTATGTTATCTGAAATCATCCTTCTTATTATAAATGCAGTTTGGTTTTCAGAGATGGTGGTACTCAGATATTACTTCAAGCGATTAATCAATATCTTTGAAAATATTTTGTAGGATACATTGCATAGAGTTATTGGTCTAAAGTATGTCATTCTTGTAGAAGGATATATCTTTGGTACTAGACATAATTTTGTATGGTTGTGTTGATTATCCAGACCTTCTCCTCCAAAAAACTTTGTCACTTCTTGCATAATCTCATGCTTAGTGTCTTCCCAAAAATTTTGGTAGAAAACTCAAGAGAACCCATCAAGCCCTGGAGCTCGATTTGTTCCCATATCAAAAATGCTATTTGACTTCTTCCTTTGTTACCATTTTAGTAAGATCCTGATTCATAGCTTCTGTGACTCTCTTTTGAAACCTTGAAAAACATCTCTATATATGATCAACATTTTCTGAAACATATAAACCTTGAAATAAGTTTCTGCAACCCGGTCATTTTTTTTTGTCCCTTACAAATGACTTCATTTTGCATCTTGAATGAGCTGCGAGTATTTCTTTTTTGTTTAGCATTAGTAACTGCATGAAAATAACTCGCGTTTCTATCCTCAGCACACAACCACATCACTTTAGTTTTATGTTTCCTAACAATTTTCCTCCTCCAAGTATACTTGATGTAACTGATCTTGTGCCGTTTTGTTCTTGAAGAGATATCAAAGGTGAGACTATAGCATGATCAAGTTTACTCCTTACTATACCAATCTTATCCTTTGCATTACTCCGGTTGTGTCCTTTTTCAGTGAGCAATATGTTGTCTACATCTACTTAGTCGGTGAACCATATGAAAATACAACAATTGAGACTGTCATATACCTTTCCAACCTCTCTTAACAGTGTCCTGAAAACCATCTTACTCATCATCTTACTATCAAACCTGAACAGTCTACGAGGTTCATATCTATCCACTAAGAAAATAACTCAAAATTTAATCATTCTAAATCTCACAACTCATAAGTTATACCACACGTTGGTATCTCCTTATATAGAGATTAGATAACTTCTAAACTCTATGAACTTAACATGATTATATATTTATTTTTTCCTAATCCTTTTACTAAACCATAACTCGTAGGATTAGGATAGCTTCCATCTCATGTAATTTTCAAGCTTAATCCAACAATCTCTCCCTTAAACTTGAAGCCTTCAGTCACCACATTTTGAACTCTAATGAGAACTCGCTTTTCTTTAAACTTGATTCTCCCAAGTGTCTTCGTCAAAATATCTGCTTTTTGTTCATGCCCAGGAATGTATTGTACTTCTATTTGTTCATTCTCAACATACTATTGCACATACCCCTTTGCTACGAGACGAGCTTTATATTTATTGATGATGCCATATGAATTTCTCTTCAACTTAAGCACCCACTTTAACCCGATGGGTTTAACTCCATGTGGAAGATCCACGAGTTCCCAAGTTCCATTGTTCACTATCGATCGTATTTTCTTAATTCTTGCGCTTCTTCATAGTTTTGAGGTTCGTGATTTATTAACATAAGTAGTCGCCTCCCTCTTCTTCTTCAATGAGTAAGATATAGTCATCAAGATATTTTTGTTTTGACACCTGCCTTTGTGATCTCCTTAAACTCGAAGTAGCTTCCTCTTCATCTTCAACCTTGATAACTTCTTGTTGCGTATCTTCTTCTTCATTGCTTTCAACATTCTTCATGTCTTCTTCTTTCCCATCACCTTTGCTATTATCAAGGTCATCTATGTGTATTCCGTGATTACCAAACTCTCCAAGTTTAATGTTAAAGCTTCATGCTATGTCTTGTTCATCTCGATTTTGGCTCCAGTTCCAGCCTTTACCTTCGTCGAAGACTACGTCGCGGCTTAATACAATCCTGCGAGTCTTAGGATCAAGCACACTATATGATTTTGAACCAGCCTCAGTGACTAGATGGAATAGCATATGCGACTTTTCGTCGAGTTGTTTCTGGTGCGGTGTGTCTATCTTCGCATAGCCAATATAACTGAAGACTCGAAGATGGCTTATATTAGGTTTCTTGCCATGAAATGCTTCATACAGAGTTATATCTTTGAGTGATCTCGTAGAAATCTTCTTTAGAAGATATGTAAAATGTCTTGTCGCTTCTCCCCACAAGATATTTGGGATTCTTGTATCCTTTAAAATACTCCTAGTCATCTCCATCAAGGTTATATTACGTCTCTCGACTACTCCATTTTGTTGAGGAGTATATGGTGTTGTGAGATGTCTTTTGATTCCTCATTCCTCGCCAATACGAGTTGAATTCCTGTGATATGAATTCTCCTCCTCTATCAGTTCTCAAGGTTGTATCCTTGCACTTGAATACAAATTCTCTGAACCTCTTAAATTTATCAAACACATCACTTTTCTCCTTGAGTAGTATCGACCACATATATCTTGAGTGGTCGTCTACGAGAACAAAGATATACATGTTGCCACCAGCTTTGTTAGGCATTATAGGCTCACACAGATCCCCGTCCACAGCTCTAGGATCTTTGTCGCTCGATACAATGTCGCCTTTGGGAATGTATGTCTTGCTCGCTTCCCAAGAAAGCATGAACCGCAAATCTTATTTTCAATCACAATACGCGGAATCCCTATAACAAGTTCTTGCTGTATCATAGCTCTTATTTTCTCATGATTTATGTGTCCCATCTTGCATGCCATTTGTTGGAATCATCCATTGATTTCGAGTGCAAACACAAATCTTCCTTTAAGCACATATGAACCTTGTAAAGTTTGTTCCTTGATCTGATTGCTTTGACAAGTAACTTACCATCACGATCACGCATGGTTAAATATTATCCTCTTAACCTGATGTCACAGCCCGAATCCATAGCTTGACCAAGAGAGATAATATTGCTCTTCAACTCTGGTATGTAGTAGACCTCTGTCTTTGTTCTAGATTCACCATTTTGATCAGTAAACTCGATAGACCATTTTCCTTTGATATCTATACGTGAGTCATCTCCAAACTTGATTTTTTCCGTTATAATATCATCAAGCAAACTGAAGTATCGCTTATCCCCTTCATGTGATTGCTAACGCCGTTATCCAAGTACCAGGTATTTTCTCCACTTGTGTTAGCATCGTATTTGCTTGGTATGATTTCTTGTTCGTTGAGGTATACAATCTTGTGCATCATCAGTTCGTCTGCATCTTGCGTATCATTGTTGTTCTCCTGCGTTTCTTGCAGTTTAAGTAAACAATACAAACAATCAAATGCATAATGTCCAAGCTTATCGAATCTAAAACACGTAATCCTCGATGTGTCTCTTCCTAAACCATGGAATCAACCACCTCGTCCTCTGTATCATGAATCATTGAAGCCACGATTTGATTGGTTCGCTTGAGGATCCAAGTTTGCGTACATTAGTTTGCTTTGATCTTCTTGAGGTTCTTCTTCTTCAGCAATGCGTTCTTCATAAGATTTAAGAGAACCTATAATATCTTCGCAACTTGTGGTATTCAAGTCTGAAACTTTCTCGAGAGATGCCATAATATGTATGTACTTTTTCTGTGGAAGGCTCTTCAAGAATTTCTTTACTAACTTTGATTCTTCGTTGCTTACTCCCAATGCGTCAGATTTTGGTGAGATCTCCAAAAGCTTACCTCCAAAGTCATCGATTGTTTCATTCTCTCTCATCTTTAGCCGATTGAATTCATTCACCAAAGTTTGCAATCTAGCTTCCTTAACCCTCTTTGCTCCACATGTCTTGCTTTGATGGCCTCCTACCACATTCTTTGTTGTGTCAAGCTCACCCACTTGTAAGATAAGAATCTCGGGTATTGATTGGAATAGGAGTGCGATGGCCATGTCGTTCTTATCACCTTCGGTTAGGTTAGTTTCTATGGTGTCCCATACTTTGTGTACTTTTAGGGTGATCTTCATTTGCATTTGCATTGCTTGTACCGTGTAATTTGTCTATGTAAGCATAGGAAATTGTATTGAGATATGCCTCCTTTCAATTTGTCGTTGGTTGTTACTACTTCTCCCATCTCTTTGTCTTGCTCTGATACCAAATATAGAACTCAAGAATCGTATAAGATCAAGTACAAAGAATAACTCTCTTTATTAGCTTAAGAAAATAATTCAAAATTTAATGAGTTATTCTTGGGTTCACCCCCTAGGGTGAAGCTCACCACTAATATAACAACCAATAAAAATTTGCCAAGTCATAGTATGTTTTCAAAATAAAAAAAAAATAAAAAAAAATAATAATAATAACTATCCGTAAAAAAGAATTTTTAAACGTTATTAACCTAGACCCTAAATCATAAAAACTAAACCCTAAATCCTTGGGTAAATCATAAATCTTTAGGTAAATGTTAAACTTTAGACAAATCTTAAATCCTAGATTATAGAATCTATGGTTTTGTTGACTGTATTTAGAGTTTAATGATTAGAATTTTGGGTTTAGAGTTTTGATGATGGTATTAATAACACTAAAAAAAATAGTAATAAACATTATTTATGATTACTGTTTACTTTTTTTCACAGAAAAAATATGAGTTGGCAAATTTCTATTAGTTAACATGTTAATGGTGAACCTAGAGGTTTACCCTAGAGAGTGAAACCAATAATAAGTCAATTTTAAGCACTCTAAATCTTTCACAATTCATAAGTTATACCACACATTGGTATCTCTTCATATAGAGATTAGATAACTCTCAAACTCTATAAATTTAACATATTTCTATATTTCTTTTTCCTAATCATTTTACTAAATTATAACTCGGTCGGTAGGATTGGGATAGCTTTCATCTTAAGTAATCTTCAAGCTTATCCAACATGAATATCCATGAAGTCACAACTACGCACCATCTATCTAAAATCCTGCAAAAGATATCTCAGATCTGATTCTTCCTTCAGTATTTCATGGTTGCCTAAAATTTCATTAAAACCCCCTTGAACCAACCATGGTGTATTCCTCCGAGTAAGACTTAGACGGATCAATTTTTCCCAAGTATGTTTTATGTATGCTGGATTAGGTGCCCATATACACGAAAGAAAAAATAAAACTGAATTCCATTAAAAGAAGCATTACAATCAATATGATTAGATGACTGACTGAACACAGATAACTGAAGTTTGACATTAGTTAATCTAAGTTAACGTAATATGGAGTAGCTACCAGTAAGTAGTAATAAAATCAAATATACTCAATATTTGGTCGTTTAAGACCTAAAATAAGGCTTAATGGTCCCACCTGGTCCATATCACTACCACCAGGCAAAAACACAATCCCCACAAAAAGAAAAAAAGAGAGAATGTCGTGCTCTCTTATGGGCCTTACCATTTTGTGTGGGTTTTGTAGCTCTCAAATCAGATCTGATAGAGAAGTCTCAACTCCTACTTGTTCCCTTTTCTCCTTTTTGAAATTAATACTCACGAGAAATATAAAACTCCAATGAAACCTCTATATGATGATACGATGAAATTCACAAACCAGAAAAACGAGCCGTATCAGTCACATTAGAGTCTCGGTTTAGCTTAAGTAATTTGTTTTTTTTTTCTTTGTAAACTTAGCTTAAGTAATTTGTGAATGCTTAGTTTACTTGGTACAAGTCAAGTTTACATGTAAACACTTTCTTCTTCGAGAGAGGAGGTAACATGCCTCTTCCACAACTCTTATCCACACGTTGCAAAGCAACTAAAACAATGTAAGGACAAAAAAAAAAATGGAAAAAGGTGAAATACATGAAGGGCACGAGAGATGAACGTGAAGAGTGAAGACGTTCAATAAATTTGCAAGTGGGATAATATATAGTACACTCACTCTAAGATCTATCTAGTAGTGTATTTATTAAACACTTGAATATTACATGAGACCTACTATCCTAGTCATCCTCTACAAGTCTACACATCTCTTGTTTGACCAATGTTTGACAATTTAACATTTCTGATTGTCACCTTGTAGTTAGTAATTTATGTGGTTTTTTTTTTGTCGACAGTCCATTTTATATTAGATCAAGTATTGCACAGACGATCCGATTCTCCAAGGTCTGATCTATATGGGAGAAATATATGTGTCAAACTCACGATATAAAAATCTTCATGAAGAGACTAGTACAATTCAATTTCTGACGCAAAAGTAATTAATGTGGTTAACTTGTTATAATTTCTTGTAATAGAGAATGAGTTTCTCATAATAAAACATCTCCATAATGCTTTTAGTTCTTTTATGATTTTTTATAAAAAGTTATACATAAGACTTGTCACATGTATATGCCTAAAATTGAAATGAATAAAGATACTATAGAGTTAAAATTTTGCTACTATATTGTAAGATGTTTAACACATGTTAGAGTTTAGTTTATGGCTCTCTTAAAAGTTCTTAAAAGAGCTGTAAAGTCATTTCTTTGACACTTGTGGAGATTCGATTCCCCTCACGTGTAATTTAATCTCTTTCTATGGAACTTTCTCTAAATGGATCCATAGTAACAAAATTACAGAAGCTTTTGTTTATTCCAGTCACGTGAGGTAACACGTGACTCGACCAAAGGAACAAAATGAAAAAGAAATGGGATCTGCACAGAGAAACTTGCGCGTGCGTGCATCCACACCGTTAAGATACAGACGTTAATCAACGTAAAAAGATTCACCATTTACTATAATAATTAAGTTAAATTTTAATTATACATAGCAAATCCTTTTCTCGCATAATTTTTATGTAAAACAAATTCCTTAAATTTAAAAAAAAAAAACTTGACGGACAATTTTCACCTCCCCCCGGTAACAAAACTTCGCCGGTTAAGGCCGGTTACTTTTTTTATAAAGGTGCTAACCAGCTAAAAGAGGATCCGACCCAAAAAGATCTCCAATATCTTGAAAATGGTCCTCCACGTGCCAGCTGGAGAATCCAGACCCGAACCCGAAACTCATATCCGCAAAAAAATCATCTCCGAAACCAAAACAGTCAGGCATCGACGTCGGGAAACCAAAAACGTCGTCGTCTAAAAACAACGGCGACGCGAAACCCGTGAACGTATCCGAAACTGTTACTGACGGTTCCTCTTTCACCTCAACCGCCGTCGATACGCCGGGAGATTCTTCTTTAACCGTTATCGCCGCCGTAGACTCGTTGGAGAAAGGAGTTTGGAGAACAGAAACCGGCGAACCGAGGCATTCTCCGCTGCCACCGCTTGTGGTTACATCCGAGACTCCGGCCATCTCCGTCGCCGGAGGAGGAGGAGAGAAGTTAGTGAGCGCGTTTGGGCCACGTAGTTGTATAGCGGCGTTGTCGTAAACAATGGCGGCTTCCTCCGCCGTGTCGTAAGTGCCTAACCAGAGCCGAACGCGTCTGCTCGGATCTCTAATCTCCGCCGCCCATTTTCCCCACGGCCGTTGTCTCACTCCCCGGTACTTTCTCGCCGGAGCAGAACCAGAAACAGAAACAGCAGCCTTAAGTGTCGCCTTCTTCGTGTTGTTCGGTCTCTTCTTCTTCTTTGGCCTGTCTTTGTCGGAGATGCAAGACTCAATAACCACTTCGTTAACGAACTTCTTGATACGACGACGTTTTCTAGAGATGTCTGTAAAATCTTCTTCTTCTTCGTCGCTGGAGGAATCTGTAGCGTAAGGATCACTCACAGAGATTCTCAAGATTCTTGGTTGAGTTACTGTAGTCTCGCTCATGGTATTGTGGTCGGAGAGTTTGATAACTTTCTTTTCTATCTCCATTGTTCTTGAAAACCTGTTACTGTATAATAGCAAGTGTTCTTTGTGTTGTGTCTTTGTGTATATATATATATGTATGAGAGAGTTGAGAAAGTAAAGAGGAAAGAGTGAGGGAGACAAAGAATAAAGATGAAGAGAAAATGAAAAAACAAGAGAGAAAAAAAAGGAAGATTTTTCCCGGGAAAGTGGTAGAAAAGAGCTTTTGGGTAGATGCTTATGGAATCAGAGTTTGGTAATTAAGCAAAGGAGGAAGATGCTTTTTTCTTGTTTGGGGATGAATATTAAGGTTAAGAAATATTCCTGGGAAAAAATGTTGCAGAGAAAAGGAAGTTTTGTGCAGAGTGAGAGAGGAGTGATAAAGAAGATAAAAGAGAGAAAGATGCAGAGCACATGTATTGTAATGTAAGTAGATAAAAGAGTGAGACTCTGAAGGATACAGAGTCTCTTTTATTATAGGACCTTGCAACGGCGGTTGCGGTGTTTTTAAATCCGAGTTTTTGATTTTTTTTGCCATTTCAATTTTTAGATTTATAATTTAAAATTGTTATTAGCCTTCGAAGAATACACCTATGCGGTTTAGTCTTACCTTTGACCATAACATTTTAATAGCAGTAATAATGAATGGATTATTGTTAATTTACACTATGTAATGCAGTAATTAAGAATGTTAATTGCTGTATTTTAACCTTTTTACGAATGTCTCAAGCGAGTAGAAGGGTACTTTGGTCATTCACGAACCAAGTTGGTGGCTGCTGTAAAAATATTAGACCGTTGCGGTCTGCAGGTTTTTACTTTTTAGCAGTCTCTAGTCTTTTTCTATTGCAGGTATCTGACGTGGCAAAAACGACAACGTGGGATGTTTACTTCATGCGACTTGTGTGCCTCTTGTCTTTTTTCTCCCTTTTTATGTATGGCATCGGTATTAATTAATTTTCTCCTTTTTTAAGCATGAAATTATTTAACTTTTTTTTGTAAGAGATGGAATTATTTAACTTTCAATTTATTAAAGTTTATTTTTGTCCTGTTTTACTTTTCTTTTAGTAAACAAAACATCTTTTTCACTGCATATTTTCACGTGAGTTGGTAAACCACAGAAAACAAAGTGCCTTTAAATATTTTTTTGGCTCTTTAAACATGGGCGGTTGTTTGGCTTTTTCTTTTTTCAAGTAAATAAATACTAGTA
>CAJHQP010007061.1:0-34374 GCA_905132765.1 Moricandia arvensis | reverse complement strand
GATCTTCTGTAGCTCATTATTTCCTTCCAAGTGACTAAGCATGAAAGCTTGACCGTGAGCTTTTATGAATTTTCACGGGAAGCACAACAATACAAATATTTGCGTTTATGCCAACCGGTTCACAATCTTCCAGGAGCACAACAACAAATGAGCTTAACCTAACTGGTTCACCATCTTCCTTTAGCTCCAATATCTTTTTAGCACCAGTCTTCTCATGCCTTAGGTGATGGCCTTTCTTGTGAGTCTCTTGACCAGGAGCAGACCAACTCCAACGCCTGGGCATAAGCCAACTGGTTCTATTCACAAGATCTCTTTCCATGGTCTGGAATATACACCTTGATCCATTCCTCTAACCATCGGCCACTCCTGGCTTGAGTGATGACATTTTCTCTTGGGTGCACCTCCTGTCCATCTTTTTGGCACCAGGTAAGTCACTTATGAGCAATCTCTCCAATACTCCAACATCCTCTCTACCATTTGGGTAAGTAATGAGCATACACATCCACAAGAATTTTGGGAATGGACACTCTCCATGGTTCAAGAATATTCATCTTGTGAAGCTCTGGAAAACGTGGGCAATTTGATCTCTTTTTATCTCCTTTCCTGCTTATGAACACCTTGACACATAATGTGTTTCCTAGAAATCACAGCAACTCAAAGGGAAACATTAGATCACTATCATTGGGATCAAACCTTGACTAATCATAAAATTTGATCACTAATGCCCAAACACAATGCATAAGATAGATACAAGACAATATCAGGTTCATATATATGCAATTTACTTCTCTAAATGCATATGCATTATCAGATATCCACAAAAAGACTTTAGGTAATAATGATTAAGTTTAAACAACAACTGGTCATGAAACTAGATGGAATGACAATCTGAGGTAGAAATAATTCTAGACAATTCATCTAATTTAACTTGAGAATTTAGAAATGCATCACATGACTATGAAGAGTCCTAGCCCCTACAAATTCATCATGACAGAGACTGAAACTAAGCAATTCACTTAGACATTAAACAAGACTAGCAACCATTAGGAATGCTTCCTAGATGCTTAACTATCACAAGACAAAAACCAAAGAAAATTCTAATCAAATGCAAACTACCATCAGTGCAACTACAACCTAGGAAGACACTTCAAGACACCCATGACATTCTTAGTACAGGGCAAAGAACCAAACAAGATCATTTAAAGACAAGACAAGAATTGGAACAGAAACTAGACACAACGATTCTAGCAACTTAAAAAGGACTCCTAGAACACTGAACCACCATTCAACACAACCAGGAGCATTAAACTAGCTATTATTAGGGGTTAGGAGGTTCAACTTACAGCCAAGGAACGTGAGCTGGTTCCTTGAACTTCCACATACACATTGTTCACTTGAGCTTGGCCGATTTGAGGTTTGGGTTCATTACCCAACTTCTTCTTCCTGTGTGCTTATCTCTGGTACAAGGCTCACCCTTGAATCCCCTCGTGTCCTCCTGGTCTTCTTAGTGCCATTGGAAATCATCAGTTGGTTTGAACAGCTTTTGAACCTTTCTTCAAACCGGCTGTCTTAGAGAGATTTGAGGTACAGGAAATGAAATGTCTCCTTAACACTTCTTCTCCAAGATTTGGCTTCACCAGACATGACTAGAGGAGGAGATAGGACTCCTGAGAGTGACTGAGAAAACCTTGTCTCTTGTTGACTCCATCTTGAAACAGATTTGAGCCAATTGGTGTGAGCAATCTTCAGAGGGTGTGAGCCTTGAGCTTGTGCTTTATGTGTGATAGAAATCACCAGACATTGAGTAACATGTTGACAAAACTAAGGACAGATATCAGTAGACACAAAATAGATCAGAACATGGGTTACACCAAGTCTGACCTCCAAAACATTTGAGGTACAAATGCAAACACCTTTGCATCCATGAGTCATTTTCTTCTTTCTAAACCACTTTAACCTTTTGCCAGTTCATGGACACGCCATAGTTGATGATTCGTCCTTCTTTGAAAGTTATGGACTGCTGGGTAAGAGAATACTCCCAAGAGAGATGAACAAGAAACCAAGCTTGCAGAACATTAAGAAACTTGCTGAAGCTTTCTTGGGGCTTCAAGACTGATATACACGCTTATCTTCAGTATTGGTGAGGTTCTTCCCTCCTGGAAGACCTTTGGGGCAGTGGATAAAAAGTTGTATGGAAGAGGATTATGAACAAAAACTTGATAGAGAATGGTAAAGGTAATTTGCGGAAGAGATGAGGTCTTCAAGAGTTTTTTTGTGCCCTGATACCATGTGAGAATTGAAGATATATTATGAGAATAGGTGAGGAATGAGCTCCTAGTTCAGTATGAACCAAAGAGTATCACTTATGGGCGATTGAGATTTAGAATGAGACAATGAATGTTTTATTAAGAATGAAAAAGGATGAATGAGAATTAGAGAGTGTGAGTAATAATGCTGAGAGAATAAGTAACTGAGAGTAAGGGATGGTAAGAATCGTCAGGACGGAAAGTGTATTAGAGTTTCTGAGGGTCCTTGAGAATGAGAGAATAAAAGAATTGGTGAAGTGAGAGGATTTATTTGATTATGTGGTACATGATGGCTTTATATAGCCAAATGAAGCAACATGCAAGAGCAATAAACTATGAATAAACCAGGGAATATAAACTAATAATATTTTGGAGAAATCAGGACTAATGGCAGACTGCGTGAACAGACTGAGTTGCTCATTTAGATGTGTAGAAAGGGATAGGCCCACGCTCCTCTTCTTAAGCTTGTATGTGACTTATGCTCGGATTCAAATTCAAACTTGTCTAGTTGACTCCAATGGCCACCAGGACTTCTGAACCAAGTTCAGGGTTGACATCCAGTCCCAACTTTGCACCAACATCTTGATCATAATTATTTTGTACAAATATTTGCACTAAAGATTATCTTGACCCAAGCTTTGCATATTATTCTTTGGTGTATTTGAACTTGACCCGGGTTTCGGACATTCTTAGAATTTTTTGTGCAAAACTTGTGCATTATTTTACAGTACCTTTACGCAAGTTGCCTTGATCACACTCAGCCATGCTTCTTTCTCCTTCATTGTAACAGAGTGGCCATTGAGTTTTCAGATCTCTTCTTTTTAGGTCGAATTTTTCATATCTCTTCTAATATAAAAAATAAACACAATTAAAAAGTGTGGTTCAAAAAAAATTACTTCTAACAATTTTTAACCATTTTACCAACATTTGCATCATATCGACATTTTCTAAATGCTATTTGAGTGTATAAGGTGATGTTATATCCTATTTATTACTAGTTTTAGACCATGTTATAGGCTCTATTTAGGGTCTATTATGTGTGTCTAGGATATATTTTAGGGTCTTTACAGGTCCAAGTACGTTTGGAGATATATGGAGATACTTGGAGCTTTTGGAACATTTAGAGGAGAACAATCAGTAGCTGATCAGTTAGAGATTCGAAGAACACGACTGTCGTCGATCGATGACACTATCCTGGCATCGACCCATGTTACAAGACCAAGGTCGAGTGATGTTACACACTTGCCATCGATCAACAGCCAAATCACAGACAACTGATTTCAAACCCAAGTTTGAGACAAATGACGAAGATGCCCTGGACGAGTTTTAACCTAAATTTTAGGGTTTTATATTTATTCTTTATGTATTGAACACAGAGGGAGAGCCTTAGAGAGTTAGAGTTTCTAATATAGTTTTAGATTTTTTAGGAGAGAAGATTCATAACTCCTTAGGAAGATTTGTATTAGAACCCCAGTATTTTATCTATGCATTATATTCAGTCTAGTGTTTTTGCTTTGATTATGTTTGAGTAGTTATAACCTAGATTTAGGGTTGAATGATAGCAATCATGGATTAACCCAAAAGTAAGATTGCTAGGTTAAGTTAATATCCATCAATTGGGTTGTGCTTAATGCTTGCATTCTAGAGTAGCTAATTAGGATCTCGAGAGTAAGACATGGATGACTACGAGAGTAGGTTTTGTGCCATAATAGACTCCATTGAACTAGGTTTTTAGGCACATGCGAGATCTGGTCTAATTATCTTTGTGAACATATCAAATCTCGTTCACACTTCCTTTAGCCATCGATCGACATCATGCCTTAGTTGTCAATCGATGGTATTTCTTTTGCTCGCATACGAGAGTTGGAGTTAAAAGGGTCAAAATAGTTAATATTTGAGTTCTAGAATATTTACATTTATGTGCTTTCTATTCCCTTTAATCCATTAAGCTTGAAACCCTAGGTCTAGCTTACTTACATTTGCATCTAGCTAGTTTAGTGGAATATTTCCATATTCACACTATTATTATATTTCCATATTGCATCTATACTTCCTGATAAGGAATATTTCCTTAAATGATTGCTTGCTACCAGTATATATAATTACCTAGTTTAGTCTTTAGATATAAGAAATCTGTTGTGTGCCATTGCTCTCTGTGGATTCGATCCCTAAGTACTACACCTGATCTCTCCTGGCAAAAGTATTATTTGTTTGTTAAGATTAGGGTTGATTTGATAGTTGATTGTTTAGGATATTTAAACCCTACAAGAACAATAAACACACCATATCAAATTTGGCGTGTAGCCGGGGAATCATTGATCACCATTAGATTTAATTTCTAGGATTTAGTCTAGGTTTGTTTTTACTTTCAAGTTACTAAATTTTTCCTTTTCTTTGTTTTTTAGGTACATGAAAAAGAGTATCATGAGGAATAAATCGACCGACATTGATCACAAAGCATCGATCGACGGGTAGAAGACGAGTTCAGATTGTTGCGACTTAAGTATTAGCTCAGAATGAGAATGGAGACTTGCATGACCTCAACCGTCATATTCGTAATGCAGCAGGTCAAAAGATAGAAGATCAGGGGCTGTAATCCCTGATACACAAGCAGAAGTGGAAGCGGAACCTGCAGTAGCTCAACCTGAAGCTAATGCCCAAGCTTCTCAGAGAACACTGGCTGATTACAACCGTCCAGAACCAGTTCTACGCCAACAAATCTGCCATTCGTCCTCCATCTTCTCAGAGAAACATTTTGTGATCAAGCCTGCTTTCTTTGGACTTGTAGCGCAGACGCCTTACCATGAGTTGCAACATGAGCACCCTATAGATCATTGATGTAGCTTTTATTATGCACTCTCAAATTAACCCTATAAGCTACTTTTACTCTCTCAAATAAGAGGTTCAGTTGTAGTACTTAGGGATCGAATCCACATGTAGCGTGGGCACACAATAGACTATAGATGTTTAGATTAAGCTAGGCAAACAATTTATTAAAGAAGTAATAGTAGAAAAGTAAGCAGGTGACTGGTTTGATAACAATAAGATGAAATAACTAGGTCTAGGGATTTATCAATCAATAGATTCAAAACACAAATCAAGGATTCTAATGGTTTTATAGATCAAATTCTAGAACTCGAATTCAATAACCAAGTAATCCAGCTCTCGCATGCAATTACTAATCAGATGCCTAAGTTCTATGTTCCATCTCTTGCATGCAAACAAGGATGAGCGTCGATCGATATCAATGATTGAGTATCGATCGATACTACCTCAGACAAGAATTAACACACATATCGATAATGTTCAACTAGATCCTATACCAACTCTCGTATGCACCTAGATATCTAATTCACACAGGGCTCGAGTTCCGTTAATTAATTGCACTCTCATGCCTCTCAATTGTCCTATGATTCTAGGTTCAAGCAATCAGTCACAATCTTGTGCTATTCCAATACTCTAGATCCTAATATTACAAGTCACCCTGGTGTAGAGATCTATAGATAACCTAGCAATCCTATGACTATCAGTTTGACATTAAGAACATGAATTCCCTAAATCTAGCAAGATGATTACTCAGACATGGAAGCAATAACACAAATCATAGTCGGAATAAATAATAGATATAGAAATCAATATAAAACCAAAGGAGTTCCAATCAATCTATAAAGGAGAATTGATCTTCTCTCCAAAACTTAAAACAATGAATAAAATAAAGCTTAGTCGTCAACAATGGCTTAGAAAACTATATAAATTTGGTTTAAACTCGTGCAGTGGTATTCTGGTAACTTGCCATGACAATCTGGGCTTAAGTCGCCCATAAAGCAAGTCGAGTCTGTCTTTTGGGATCACCATTGATTGATGGTAAGGCTGTGCCGTCGGTCGACACTCGTTCATCTTCTCGACAGCTTCCTCTCGCGAGGAAGACAGACCACGCTTCAGTAAATCGGGCATAACTTTAGATCTAACCATTTGATGGACCTCAAACCGGTGGCATTGGAAAGATAACTCAAAGATTTATATGCTGTCAAAATATAATCTCAGTATCACCGTGGAAAGTTCACCATCCCATTGCTAAACATCTGACTCATCTTCGCAGTTCTGCATCTCTAAAAGCTCCAGAATTACCCAAGTTCTCCAGAACGTACCTGAACATGAAAATATTCTAAAAAAAATAATACTCCAAACACATATAATAGACTCTAAATAGGGCTGATATCATGGCACAATATTAGTAAATATCAGGCCCTATCAACTCCAGCAGACTTAACCTTTTGCGTGTCCTCAAACAAGCAAAGCCTGTGAAAGAGGTTTTAAAAAGCAAGACTCACATAATGTCTAAGTATAACTGTCACCTTACTTTATTGCAACCACATCCTATCAAGTCAATCACAGAGAAACTTTATATATCCTATCTTAGTATAACAACCAAATCCATTCTACCAACAACTTAACGAATACTAGTCTGACTCACCCCTCTACTGATTTCATTTCTTTGCATAAAATAAATGTGTATGCTTTACCTTGAGAGTATCGATCAAAGGATATATGGACTCTTACCTCTGCAAGTATCTGAACACACATGTAGTCTTCTCTGATTCCTTTCCCCTCTCTCTCTTCTCACTTCTTCTTAGTTAATGTATCCCTTCTTTGAGGGTATCATTTCACTTTTTTAATTGACTGAGATATTTGGATAGGCTTCCATGAATCAAGTCCTAATGGTTTTTGCCACCAGATAGGCCCCAGACTTAAATTACACCGTCCCCAGTGTAATCCGTCCTGGATTGGTTAGGAAAAATCAAATCATTAGTAAATAGCTTAAGTAGAAAACTCGATACCTCTCTCTGTAAGAGGGTGTCGATCGATGGTAGGTATGTCTGGTCGATCGATGGTCGCGATCCAACGTCGGACCAGTGGTGCCTCTATGGTTGTGGTGGACTCAAATAGTCTGTAAAAATAAAATAAAACTCGAAATAAATAGTAGTATAAGTAAAACCTAAATAAAAACTTACTAAACAGTGGGTTGCCTCCCACTCAGCGCTTGGTTATAATCTTAAGCTCGACATTTTGGAATTCTGATTCAGTCCGGATGATATTGGGAACTTCCTCCAAAACAATTCCCAATGTCCCTCTTCCTCATTTTGTTGTTGATAAAGCTCTTGCAAAAGCTTCCCCTTTGTCTTTCATCTCTGGATCACATAGCACCCTGACCTTGGTAAAAGGTTGCACACTTCCTTTGCAGCACATCCTATACTCAAGACTTCCTCATAACATCGCGAAGGAACCGTGACAAGAAATCTTTATCTACCTTCTTTTTCTTTTTCATCTTCCTGGACCTTCCCCTAGACGTAGGCTTTTCAATCACAGATTGCTCTAAAATCTGGAGAATGTCGATCAACGCTATTAGGCGAGTGATCGACGGGGATGTTGGTTCTGTGGTTTCGCGATTTGAATCAGATGCAGGTGAGGGATCTTCAGACGATTCTATCCACGAAATAAACCCCACACTTTTGGTCTTTCCCACAGGATCATAGAAGACATTTTCATCAACATTATTAAGGCGCATCCTATTCTTCTTGAGATCAAAAACTGCCCATGCTGTAGCCCTAAAGGTTCTTTCAAAGATAAGAGAAGATTCTCGACCTGATTTTCTTCCCAAAACATGAAAGTCCACAGGACCAGTGCATTCACCTATCTCTACTTAAACATTTTTATCGTGCCTGCTGAGTTACCTTGGAGTTATCTCCCAAGGTGAAGCTATCTTGAGAAGGTTTCACCTTTAATCCTAACAGTTCGGCAGTGTCCTTGGCCATGATGCTTACTGCAGATCCAGTATCACAGAGGGCGTATGGGAAATTGGTGTCATGTATACATCATGGAGTTGGAAACTTCCCAGGATCTTGTTCCTTCTTCAGTGTCTTCTTGGATTTACGGCTGACCATATAAACAAGCAACTCAATGTCCTTATCCGATCTCCTTGCTCTCTCTGAAGATATTACCAAGTCTGTACTGCTAATGTGCATCCTTGAAAGACATATCCTTAGGGACCCTCTTCACTCTCTTTTGAAATCCAGCAAGTTCAGCTTTGTTAGATTCTCTCCTGAGGTGTTTGGGAACATAGGGTTCTCTAGATCTCACTCTCTTCTTTGGACTTCTTTATTTTCTGCCTGCTTGTCTGTGGCAGATTCATGTTTGTCCCGCTGGTGTTGATCGATATATGGTGTGTACCATCTATCGACCGTGTCAATGAAAGAGGTTTCAGCTGGAATCAATTGCCCTTGTTCTGGGGCATCTACATCCTGCTGATTGGTGGTCACTGTTGGCCTTTCTGATGAGCGGTGTGCATTATGGCTTGACATGGGCGTGTGTCGATCGATGATCGTCTTCTGTCGTCGATCGTTTGTTCCCGTTGTCGTTGTTGTCCTTTTGGTGTCGATCGACGGAGCCCGTTTTAACACAGTACGGATTGGGAGGAAGCGGGTGTCGTGTGGCGAAGTCTGAGTGGCTCTGAATTTTCACCATTCCTACGTACTCTTCTATGGGTGTCGATCGACACCTGTGCGAGATGCCAAGGATCATAGAACTTTCGACTAGAAAAACACCTTCTTCCAGCTTCTCATGCTCGATTACTTTCCCCAAAGTCATTATCTAAGATGGCATCAACCTGGTGCCTCTTGCTCTCCCCAGCTTTCCCTTTAACTAGAGCTTATTACCTCTTCACAGGTTCTATTGTCAGAGAATTATGGGTGTTTAGCATCCTGACATGGGTCTTTATGGCTTCTAATTTTCCATTCAGCTCTTTGTGGATAGAATCCAACCTCAGATTAAGTATGCACTCATCTTTTGCTGAATTTATATGCCTCGTTCCATCATAGATTCAATCCTCTGAATATGGTCCTGAAAACAGATTTCATTTATATGATTCTCGTCCTCTTCTGCACACTGTTCCACCAACGAGACTTCATGTACAAAATAAGTTTTGTCCTCGACCTCAATGATCTTGCCAATTATTCGTAACACCTGGTTGCATTATGTGAGTATCCACATTCCTAATATTGTTGCTAGACACAAAGTTCTGAATTAGTCTCTTAGCTTCCTCTGGAGTCCTAGTCCCAAAGTTCCCTTCGCTTGCCTAATCCAACATTATATGATACTACGCATCAATACCTTTGGAGAAGAATCCTAGCAGTTGAACCTCCGTGAAACTATGATGTGAACAGTTATTTTGGGACCCCCTAAATCTGTCCCAAGAGCTTCTAAACCCTTCAGTAGGTCTCTGAGAGAATGTTAAAATCTTATCCCTAGCTCTTCGGTCTTTGCATCATCAAAAAAATTATCTGAAACGCAGTCTTGACATCATCCCAGGTAGTGAGAGATCCTTGTGGTAGAAGTTTCAGCCAACAAGTGCATTCCTAAGAGAGAATACTTGAATAACTTGCTGAGAAGATAGTCTTTAGTTTCTTCATGCTCCAGGATGCTAGAAACAAAATCCTTTAGTGTTTCAATGTGGTCCATGGGATCTTCATGGGGAAGGCCATGAAAGGGGTGCTCGCGTCACATGAGTAAAGTATGTAGGTCTTATCTGGCCGTTGACCCCCTGGATTTTGTCGAAGGTTGAATCACAGTTCTGTTAATATAAAATCGAGTAGGCTTGATCAACTCTGCTATCGATCGAAGCTCAGGGATTACAGCCCCCTGTGCCATCTAATTTCTGACCTAGCTGCATTACACAGATAACCCTCAGGATCATGCAGGTCTCCCATTCCCATCCCTAGTCAGAATAAGTGCCGCAACCATCTCTACTGCGCCGGTTATTGTCAGTCGATGGTAGAGTAAAAGTTTCGATCGATGTTCATCCAATAGTTGTGTCGATTGATGTCGAAGTGTTGTTGTCGATCGATGCTAGACGTTTCTCTCTGGCGGATGGTGGCGTTTAATAGATGTTGGGTCTGAGAAGAGTAAGTCTTTTTCCTTGTTGTTCCTGATACTTCTCTACATGTACCTGAAAAGACAAGGAAAATTTTATGTTAGTAAGCTGACACAAAAAATAAAAACCTAGACTAAACCTATTAATCAAGTCTAATGGTAATCCTCGCTCCCTGGCAACGAAGCCAAATTTGATGTAGCTTTTATTATGCCTACCCTACTCTCTCAAATAAGAGGTTCAGTTGTAGTACTAAGGGATCGAATCCACAGGGAGCGTGGGCACACAATAAACTATAGATGTCTAGATTAAGCTAGACAAACAATATATTAAAGAAGTAATAGTAGACAAGTAAGTAGGTGATTGGTTTGATAACAATATAATGAAATAGCTAGGTCTAGGAATTTATCAATCAATAGATTCAAAACACAAATCAAGGATTCTAAGGGTTTTATAGATCAAATTCTAGAACTCGAATTCAATAAGCAAGTAATCCATCTCTTGCATGCAATTACTAATCAGATGCCTTAAGTTTTATGTTCCAGCTCTTGCATGCAAAGAAGGATGAGCATCGATCAATACCAATGCTTTGGTATCAATCGATACTACCGTCAGACAAGTATTAACACACATATCGATAATGTTCAACTAGATCCTAGTCCAATTCTTGTATGCGCCTAGATATCTAATCCACACAGGGCTTGAGTTCCGTTAATTAATTGCACTCTCGTGCCTCTCAATTGTCCTATGATTCTAGGTTCAAGCAATCAGTCAGACTCTCGTGCTATTCACTACTCTAGATCCTAGTATTACAAGACACCCTAGTGTAGATATCTATAGATAACCTAGGCAATCCTATGATTACAGTTTGACATTAAGAACATGAAATCCCTAAACCTAACAAGATGATTACTCAAACATGGAAGCAATAACACAAATCATAGTCTGAATAAATAATAGATATATATAATCAATATAAAACCAAAGGAGTTCCAATTAATCTCTCAAGGATAATTGATCTTCTCTCCAAAACTTAAAACAATGAATAAAATAAAGCTTAGTCGTCAACAATGGCTTAAAAAACTATGTAAATTAGGTTTAAACTCGTGCAGGTATTTCTGGTAACTTGTCATGGAATCTGGGCTTAAGTCGGCCATAAAACAAGTCGGGGTCTGTCTTATGGATCACCGTCGATCGATGGTAAGGCTGTGTCGTCGATCGACACTGCATTCATCTTCTCGACAGCTTCCTCTCGCGAGGCAGACAGACCACACTTCAGTAAATTGGGCATAACTTTAGATCTAACCATCCGATGGACCTCAAGCCGGTGGAATTGGAAAGATAACTCAAAGCTCTATCTGCTGTAAATATGTCATCTCAATCTCACCGTGGGAAGTTCACCATCCATTGCTAAACATCTGACACATCTGCGCAGTTTTGCATCTCTAAAAGCTCCAGAATTACGCAAGTTCTCCAGAACGTAGTTGAACCTGAAAATACACTATCACATACTCCAAACAAATATAATAGGACTCTAAATAGGGGCTGATATCATGGCACAATAGTGGTTAAATATCAGGCCCTATCAATCATCTGGAGCAATTTGAGGATCTAGTAACTGCTATTAAAGCCGATGGAGTCCCTGGAGACTATCTCTTTTGTAAACTCTTAAAGTACTCACGTCGCTGGAGAAGCTTCATATTGGCTTAAGCAGCTAACCACTAGGATCTCTGACATCCTGGACTGACATCAAGAACATTTTCTTGCGTAACTTTTTTGATGACGCAAGAGCAGAAGATCTAAGGAGCAAGATTGCTACTTTTCAAAAGAGACTTCAAAGTCTTTTAGAAACTCCTAGATTAGATTCAAGTCACACCAGAGAGATTGTCCACATCATAGGGTTCAAAAAAGTGCAGCTTATTAGCACTTTCTTCAAAGGTATTGGATTACAGTATCAGATGGGCTTTGGACACTACTAGTGAGGGGGATTTCATCACTAGGAGTCCTGAAGAAGCTACGAGATTGATTGTGAATTTAGCATCCAGCAGGAGTACCAAGAACACAGATTTTGAGAGGAGGAAATCATACCCACCTGTGAGTAAGGAGCAGATTGAAGAAGTCAAAGAAAAATTGAATAGTGTTCAGAAATTTATCAACAAGAAGGTTACTTTTGCAGAAGTAGAAGCAACAGAGTCTGGAGAATATGAGATTGAAGAAGGGGATGTGAACTACATTGATGGGAATGGTTTCCAGAGACAAGGGAATCAAGGTTTCAATAGGAACTCATGTGGGAATGGTTAGAGGAGTAACTTTAATCAGGGTTCACTGTGAAAATCCTTCCAACAACAACATGACTTATGGATCTTCCTACTACTAGAATCCCCCTCCAGAAGTTTAAGAAAGCAAGATCGAAGCATTGATTGACATAATTTTGGAGGGGAAAGCAGAAGATGACTATGGATTTCATTGGAAAAATAGATGGTATGTACCTCAACCTCAATAACAAGTTCGAAAACCTCAGCACCCATGTGAAGAAATTGGAGAATCAAGTGATGCAAACAAGTGAGACCATTAGGAGGCATGAGAGCTTGAATAAAGAGAAAATAGAGGCCGGACAGAAGCACCACGTCAATGAATTAATTGATGATGATTTTTGGCAGGAAGTAAAGAGAGAGAAGCTCCAAGAAAGAGATTTTTATGTGGAAAGTTCTATGTCATACGGTAGTTCTTATTGGTGTTGATCGACACCAACCAATGACCATCGATCGACAGCGAATCCTGCAGCATATGTGCTTCGTGTGAAATGAGTAACGTCGATCAACATAGAATTCAGAGCAACAATCGACTAAGTGATAGAAGTATCAATCGACAGTGTGAATTAAGCATCGATCGATAGATGAGAAAACCATTTCAATTGCCAAACATCAATGCAAGTTTAATTGTGCGTCCAACCATGACGGTTTCAGAACAAATACAAAAACATTTGAAGCTATGGATCTCGATAGAGAAGATGAGGGACACTCCAAGAAAAAGAAAAAGATCCCAAACATCAACGCAAAGAAAGACAATGAAAAGGAGATGGATAGCTTTGCTAAAAGAATTTTTAAAATTCCTCTAAATATCACTTTTAATGAAGCTTATATACTCAGAGATTGTGGATGTTATTCAGAGAAACAAGGGGCACAGACGATGATATAGAAATCATGTTCAATCATCTCAGAGAGAAGATGAAGCAAAGGACTTCTCTGAGGAAGAAAAGTGATCCTGGAAAGTTCGTGGTTCCATGGTTTTCAAGGGCGACGAATATCCCAATGCCCTCTATGATACTGGATAATTAGTGAGCATTATGCAAGGACTATGGCAGAGGAGCTGAACCTGAAAGTGAAACCCTCCAATGATTTTTATGAACGTGTTAAGAATAAGAACAATGCTACTCTGATTGAATTGTGTAATGATGCAGAGCTTGTGGCCACATGCTTCTGCGATTATGAGTTCAATGAGTAGTCGGAAGATGGAGCATTGATCGATACCCAGCCGAGATGATCGATCGACGATCTTGCAGTTCAACAATCGTTCGACACCCACCCTTTGATATCGATCGACACTCAACCTTCAGAACCAGCCAACACCTACCATGAAGATTTCGAATACAACCCAGCCTAGATCGAGTACGACGAAGATTACAGAGAAGAAGAGACAATCGAATACTGAGGTATTGCTATGGAAGAGTCTGGTGTTTTTCATGTTCCCATGAACTCGGGAAATCGATATCGATCGATGGTAACCAATCACCATCGATCGATACTGGTATTAACTCAGATTCCGAACTAGATTCAGCTGTAGAATACGAGAGGGAGTATGATTATCTACAACCAGATGAGTTCGTATTATGAGAGATCCAGACGGTGACGCAAGAGCTATTGATGGTCGAATTCTACATGTCACGAGGAAGATGTGGCAGATATACTTGCAATGGCTAATCGAGCTGGGAATCTTTTCGGCCAACAGTCTAATTATCGAGCATCGATCGACGGTCACCATACACCATCAATCGACACACATCAGGCATACCGAGGATACAATGAAGCTTACAAAGAATACGATGCAGATTACAAAGAGGAAGAGCTGATTGAGTCTCGCTGCCTAGCACTGAAAGAAGCTGGCTGGTTAATTAACGTGCAAGTGGATAATCGAGCATCGATCGACGACATCTCATGGCCACCGAACGACATCAGACGCAAACCAGAACAAGGAAAGAGCATAAAATACAGATGTTGATTATCTTAGACAAGATGAGTTTGAAATTTTCAGGGACACAGAAAGACGTGCACGGGCTCTTTATGGGTGAATTCTAAACATGCCTAAGGAGGATGTAGCATATGCCCTTGTAATGGCTAATGGATCATAAATTTATTTGGACACCAGCAGCAGCCATCGCTCGATGCGCAAGTACAAGCGTCGATCGACAGTTAGGAGTAGAAGAACGTGCCGATCATAATAATATATACACTTCCAAAAATCCAAAAATCGATCGACTACGGCCATAATGCATCGATCGATACCACTTTTCCAGGGGTGAACCAATTTTGTACCTCTAATTCTTTTGGTTCAGGAAGGTCCACGATCGATCGATTGGATAAAATCCACTACTGGTCGACGGTCGTATAGAGCATGGAAAAGATCTTATGATGCTGATAGCAGAAAATTTCCATTGGGAAAAGAAAGATGAGTATGGAATCTGCAGAGATGAGAATGGTAATTGCAACTTCCGTGGGTGTTTGTTTTCAGTTTTAGATAAATAGATATTTTTTGCGATAAACTATATTTTTAATGTTAAATCATATATTTAAATATTATAAGACTATTTCAAATACAATAATTTATAGTTTTATGTTGTAATTTAATTAATTGTTTCAAAATCGTGACATGTATTTGTTGATTCTTGTTATATTTATTTTATTAAATTTGCACTTGATTATTAAAAGGATTAATATATGCATGAAACACCATATTTAAAAATTGTTTTGTACTTAATTTATGCTAGATTCTGACCCGTTATTCAAACTAATGGATTATATTTAGCAATTTTTATGTTTATTCATTCTAAATAATAGATTATTGTATATATGAAAATTTATGATAAGTTAACCTTTTATTATTGTATTATCTAGTTTAATAATGTTAATCCGTTCCGTCAAATAACTTTTTATATTTTAAAAAATAAATATATTAACTTATCAATTTAATATAGTTTTATAATATTTAGTTCAATGTAATGGTTTCTTATAATATGAAGATTATAACTATATAAAAAAGGTAAAACAGGATAATATTTTTAGTTTTTCATTTGATAAAAAATAACTTAATATATATATATATATATTTATTAATGTATAATGCTATTTCATTGCTAAGTATTAATTATTGATTTTTTTTTTTTGAAAACTAAGATCTTATTATAATCTTTTTAACAGATCTATTACTTTTATATATATATTTAAAATAAAAAGATATCAAAAATGATATTATTTAATTAACATTAAGGAAATACATTTAACAAAATATCAAAAGAATGGTCCAAAAAAAATCACAAATGAAAGAAATCATGACTTCTATTCTAATATAATAGATAAGTGTATATTTAACCTTTTAATAAAACTTATTTTGATATATTTTTTTAAAAAAGTTATTTTTGTGACGAACTATGATAAAATATTTCCCTATGCTAATTATAAATATATGATATATATTCGTGGTTTTGTTTTATGAAATGGTGAAAGACATGAGAAACAAGCTTTTGTCTTAGGTGCGCTACTTTTTATGATTCACTTTAGACTTTAGCGTTATTTTAACACAAGCTAGGCTCATATCTTCACAATTACAAAAAAAAAATCTTTAAAACATAACAAAAATGCACCGACCATTTTCCGGTGATTCACCACCACCAAATTGTCTTCATGGCTGCTTTTCGTCGTCATCAGTCCCCAGATACGTCACCTCTTCCAATCCACCACAAGGTCCAACTCCCACCGTCACTTCCGCCACTCTCCGCCGCAATTTCGCTCAAACCACCGCCTCCACCCATTTTCCCGGAGACCCATTTCACCGACCCGAAATCACTCCCTTCCCTTCAAGAATCTTTTCACACTTCATCCAAGCTTACCCTAATTACCTCAACACTTTAAGATCGACCGTATCAGATCCGACCACTATTTCCACTTGGGTTTGACACATTACACGTGTCTTGATTACATAGGAATTGGTTTATACTCGTATTCACAGTTACTCAACTACGACCCTCCACTTACCAGATCTCTTCTTCCTTGTCTGAAAGTCCCTTCTTCAGTGTTTCTCCAAGATCGGTAACTTAAAAGAGGAGCTTCTACATGATGGAGGTCAAGAAACAGAGTTCGAGTACTCTATGAAGAGAAGAATCATGGGCTTTTTCAAGATCTCCGAAGAAGATTACTCGATGGTCTTCACCGCCAATAGAACTTCTGCTTTCAGACTCGTTGCTGAGTCTTACCCGTTCTCGAGACGGAAGCTTTTAACGGTTTACGACTACGAAAGCGAGGCCGTGGATGAAATCAACAGAGTCTCTGAGAAACGTGGAGCCAAAGTAGCTGCAGCGGAATTCTCATGGCCAGGATTGAGAATTTGTTCCGTCTAAGCTGAGGAAGATGGTCACTGCTGGGAAAAGCAACAAGAAGAAGAAGAAGGGTATTTTCGTATTTCCCCTTCATTCTAGGGTTACTGGATCAAGGTATCCGTATCTGTGGTTGAGTATGGCGCAAGAAAACGGATGGCATGTGATGATCGATGCTTGCGGTCTGGGACCGAAAGATATGGACAGTTTCGGTCTTTCGATATATAATCCTGATTTCATGGTGTGTTCCTTCTACAAAGTGTTTGGAGAAAACCCTTCAGGATTCGGCTGCTTGTTCGTCAAGAAATCTACTATTCCGGTTCTTGAATGTTCCACTGGTTCAGGTCTGGTTAACCTCGTACCTACTGAAGGTCCAGTTTCATTACACTGTTTGGATATCAACCGGACACAAACAGAATCTGAAGAAGTAGATAGCGTTAGTTCTGGAATCGAATATAGAGGTTTAGATCATGTGGACTCACTTGGGTTGGCAGCAACAGGGAACAGATCAAGATGTTTGATCAACTGGTTGGTAAGTGCTCTCTACAAACTTAAACATTCTACAACTAGCCGTCTCGTTAAAATCTATGGTCCAAAAGTTAATTTTAACCGAGGACCAGCCATTGCGTTCAATCTATTCGACCAAAAGGGAGAGAGAATAGAACCTTTTATCGTGCAGAAGCTAGCTGATTGCAGCAATATCTCACTCGGAAAAGGGTTCTTGAAGAAGATATTGTTCGAAGAGGAGTACGAAGGGGTGAAAGATAGAGTTATTGAGAAGAGCAAGAACGAACAGGGGATCTCTGTTCTCACTGCCGCATTAGGGTTTTCTCGCGAATTTTGAGGATATTTATAAGCTTTGGATTTTCTTGCCAAGTTTTTGGATTCAGGGGTTTGTGGAGAAGGAGAGTGTGAGATGTGGAGTTCATGTTTTTGAGCATAAGAGCCGAGAAGTAGTGTAGAGCTTGTAGCCAAGTTCAAGTTCGGTTAACCAGTTTTTTTTTTTCCTTTTTGGTCGACAATCAGTTTGGTTATAAGTGGTAACTATTAAAAAGTTTTAACCATGGAACTCTGCTCTGTTACTTCTTTCGTTATCAATAATAAGTAATAAACATAGATCAAACATAACAAAAGATATTAATATAAACAAAACCTTTCATCAATTCACCAAGACAAACTAAACAAAGAAAGATATAATGGTTCAGCTAATTAGGTTAAAAAAATTTAATACGCAAACAGAGGGACAAAGCCGTGGAGAGAAAGTAACTAAAGAAATTAGGTTTTCACCAAAATAGAGTAACGAGAAGAATTCTGAAAATCAGACAAAAACACCATCAAGTCAATCTTCCTCTTTCTCAAAATCATCATTGTCCTTTTCCTCTCGATCTAATCTCAGAGATACTCCTTAAGCTAGATGTATAATATGTTGTGAGATTTCGTTGTGTTTCTAAACTCTACATGTCCGTAACTACCCGAACCATAATTTACAAATCGTTCGAAACTCAGTCCTCAACGCGACGGAGTCCTCCTAGCCTTCTTCAAAAAGGGACAAGTTTTATGTCTTCAAAAAGGGACAAGTTGTATGTTTTTCTCGTTGCCTTCTGGTTCAAGAAGTTTCACAAGGATCTCTCTACCTGGAATGACATTACAAACGCCTTCCTCAACAACTTTCTTTATGATGCTGCAGCAAATCTAGAGACTGAAATGGAATCTATGCTGAGATATCAACATATTGTCGATTTCATTATAGTATAGGGTGATGAACATGGATCTTGAGAGTTGAGCGGAGCTGACGAAGCTGATATTAGAGATCCAAACTCAGTGTCGATCGACAAAAACTCATGTTGTCAATTGACACCTCTTGAAATCCCTGAAAGATCGGGTTGTCCTCATGATATTTCAGACCCGAAACTGAAGAGCACCAATGTATCAAGTGATATCTTGCCTAGATGTGGGCAAAGAAATCACCATGGAATATTTCTTGGAATTAGAAGAATTATTGGAGCTATAGGATGGATCACAGCTTGAATGTTTGGATTTTGATAAAGACATCACTATGGAAGATTTCTTGGGGCTAGAGGATTTCTTGGAGCTAGAAGATGAATCAAAACCTGAAAAATTGAGTCAAAACTTGGAGATAAAGCTTGATGATGATCATCACACTTCATGAAAAGATCTGGAAACTTCGCCAAAGGCTAGCATCGCTCGACACCACCCACATGAAATCGATCGACGCCATCGTTAGATGAGCTGCCAGGATACATAGTTGAGTTGGAACAAGTTTAGGAGAGAATGCACAAGTCCGAGGTCTCACACCTTGTTGTCCCGAACATCTGAGACCACCTATCTGTGCAGAAGAAGCTGTTGGGTTTCACAAAAGAGTGAAGAAGATACATGACCCTGTGAAGTTTGTGGTTCCCTACGCTATTTCTGAAGTTGAATCGCCTATTCCACCTGACATAAGGAGCTTCTAGATTTTGTAATTTGGATAGTAAAAGGTCATCTGCCTATAGCTGTTTCTCAGAAAAAAATCAGGTCTAGAAGATGATGTCAAAAAGGTCTCTTCAGTACAAGTATCGATCGACATTACTACTTCATTGTCGAACGACACCCATCTCGTATCAGAGCAGACGAAGTTCGAGTGTGTCAAATGTTTTTGATGGTGGCACCATGATATGGCCTGATATTTACCATTTTTTGCCATGATATCGGCCCTATTTGGAGTCTATTATGTGTGTTTGGAGTTGTTTTAGAGTGTTTTCAGGTTCAGGTATGTTTTGGAGAACTTTGGTGATTATGGAGCTTTTTGAGATGCAGAACTGCGAAGACGCGTCAGATGTTTATCTATGGATAGAGATCTTGCGATGGTGCGATTGATCTGATATTTGGCACAAAACAAAGCTTTGAGTTAGCTTTCCAATGCCACCATTTTGAGGTCAATCAGCATCCTACAACGGAAGTTATGCATGTTTTTACTAAAGAATGGTCTGTCTGGGCCCGCGAGATGAAGCTGCCAAGGAAACGAAGGAGTGTCGATCATCGACACAGACTTGTTGTCGACCGATTCTGATCCCAGAATGCTGGTCGAGGCTATTTTATGACTTACTTAAGCCTAGAAGCCACCAAATTACCGAATGCTCCTGGACGATTTCAAACCCTATATTTATGTTTTCTAAGAAATTGTTGACGGCTACACTTTCTAATTTATATTCTCTTCATTGTTTTTGGTTTGTAATAGATAGATCCATTCTCCTTTATAGATTGATGTGGACTGCATTGGTTTTATCATTGATTTTTATATTCTATTATTATTTAGACTATGCTTTGTGTTATTACTTCTATGTCTGAGTAATTTTCTTGTTAGGTTTAAGAATTTCAAGAGCTTAATGTCAAAATGGTGATCAATTAGGATTTCTAGGTATCTATAGATTTATACATCAGGGTAGCTTGTAATACTAGGATACAGCATAGTGGAATAACACGAGAGTGTGACTGATTACTTGAACCTAGAATCGCAAGACAATTGAGAAGCATGAGAGTGCAATCAATTAACGGAACCTGTATTCTGCTGGATTAGGTACCTAGGTGCATACTACAGTTGGTCTAGGATTCCAGTTGAACATAATCAATTAGGTCGTTAATGTTTGTCTAAAGAAGCATCAAACGACGCTCATGCCATAGCATCGATTGACACTCGTTCCTTGTTCGCCCGCACAGCTGGAACATTGGATTCAAACACCTGATTAGTAATTGCATGAAAATTTGGATTACTTACTTATTTAAATAGAGTTGTATAATTGAATCTATAAACCCTTAATATCCTTGATTGTAGTTTTGAATCTCTTGATTGATAGATCCCGAGGTCTAGCTTTTATCTCTTATATTCTCACAACCAATCAATAATTTGCTTACTGCTTTGTTTACTACTTTATTATTGTTTACGTAGCTTAATCTTAATATCTAAAGTCTATTTTGTGTCCATGCTCCTTGTATATTCGATCCTCAAGTACTACATCGAACCTATTTTTTGAGAGAGTAGCTGGAAGGTTAATTTGAGCATATCAAATTTGGCGCTGTTGCCGAGAAGTATTGGGTTCGCCATTAGACTTAATTAATATGTTTAGTCTAGGTTTTATTTTCTGTTTTAAGTTACTAACAAAAACTTTTTTTCTTGTTTTTCAGGTATAGACACATTAGTACCTGGTGCGATCCTGACCAGCCTCAACATGAGGAATTCAAAGATCAACAATGAACCAGCTAGGAGAGTGACCAAGACACAATCTAATGGGCTGTTTAGAAGCTTCACCAATCTGATATGAGATATAACGGATAGAGAGAAGACAAAGGCTACTCTTGGTGCGGCCTTTGATACACTTGATCAGGCTTTCAATTGTAAGTTTAAGTGATTTTAGAGGAGATTAGGCTGAAGAACAGCAAGAACATTAGAACACAAAAGAAAATCAGAGAGAGAGAGGATGATACTCGTAGAGAAGAGAGAGAGAGAGTAAACGAGTAAAAGAGGAGTAATTCTCCTTATTCTATTCAGCTTGCCTGATACATTGTTTTATAGGGAACCAGACAGTGACATTAAGAATAAACACAGGGGAAACATTAAACTAAGGGGCTTCTGGTCGAGGTGAAAGTGACCCCTCCTAAACGGATCCTTGCCTTGATTCAGAACATGTGACTCATCTATTTATGGATTCAAACTTATTCAAATTGCTCCCCAACGATCTCCTCTTCATCCATAAACAAGGTAGACGAATGAAGAAGCTTTTCTTGTCTTCCATGTCAAGTTAGGTCCTACTCTTGGATGACTTGATTTCCAAGTATGTACATACTGCCTTGTTCTTCAAGTATCCGAGTTTGTGCTCCACTTGTCTATTTTGATCAGTGTCTCTTCTTGTTCTTCATCTCAATACTCCCCCTCAAGCTTGACCTTAGGGACTTGTCAAGCTTGGAAACATGAAGAAGCTCTCTCATTAAACCTTAATATGTAGAACCCAGTGGGAGAAAAACACATCAACGAAAAAGAGTAGAGGTCTCCATGCAAGGAGAGTTAATGAGATATAAGGCCTGTGAGTCCCAATTTCGAATGAATGAACTCACAGACTTTTGTGCTTGCAGGGTAGGATGATTTGTTTCTCCATAGCTTGTCTAACCTTTGTGACAATCTACCTTAATATGTTTGGTTGTCTCATGGAACACTTAGTTGCTTGCAATATGAATAGCAGCTTGGTTAATCACAGTGCATGGTGATTGGTGATGTAGTCTCAAATTTTCAAGTCGCTTAGCAATTTCTTGATCCATATTAAGTCGTTGGTGAGCTTCCTCATAGCCCTATACTCAGCTTCAGCACTTGAGCATGACACAACCTTTTGGTTCTTGCTTTTCTAAGTTACAAAGTTACCTCCAATAAAGGTGCAATATCCAGTTGTTGATCTTCTATCAATTTTGTCTCCTGCCCAATCAGCATCACAGTAACCAATAATCTTCGCGCTTTCGTTGCAAGCCATCCAAACTCCTTGACTTGGGGCCTCCCTCAGGTATCTCATGATCCTCTCCACCATGTTCAAGTGATGGACTTTAGGCTCCTGCATATGTTGGATGACTTGATTCACAGCAAAGCATATATCTGACCTAGTGATGGTTAGGTAGATGAGCTGCCCAACCATTCTTTTATACTGTTTCACATCATCATGGGGCTTGTCTTCAAACTCCCCCTCTCTGAGTACTTTGTAGCCTTATTCCAATGGTGTTTTAGCTTGTCTCCCACCAAAGGTTTCCTGCCTCAGTTAAAAGATCAAGTGTGTATTTCCTTTAAGATAAGAAGAGCCCCTCTTTAGAGGCGGCATACTTCAATCCCAAGGAAATACTTGAGTTCACCTAAATCCTTAATATCAATGATAGACTTTAGGAATACCTTGGCTTCTTTGATGCCTTCTTGGTCACTTTCTATGATGATTATATCATCAACATAGACCATAATGACCACAATTCCTCTTGGACTAGCGAGTCGAACAAGGTGTGATCAGCCGTCAGATTTCATGAAGCCTCTTCATTCAAGGTAGTACTTATCTTGTGGTACCATGCCCCGAGGAGACTGCTTCAGTCCATAGATTGGCTTCTTGAGTCTGAGAACATTTCCAGGTTTAACTAGGCTTCTCAAGACCAGGAGGTGGATGCATGTAGACCTCATTTTCTAACTCTCCTTGAAGGAAAGCATTATTGACATCTATATGTCACAATTCCCATTTCAGGTTTGTTGCAATAGATAGGATAATCTGAATTGTATGAAGTTTGGCTACTGGTGCAAATGTGTCTACATAGTTTTCTCCATAGGTCTGAGTGAAACCTCTGCAACTAGTCTTGACTTCTTTCTTTCTTCCTTTCCATTTTGGTAAATACTTGATATTGAACATCCATTTGCTTGAAATTGCCTTATTTCCCTTTGGGAGTTCACTTTCATACCAAGTATCATTTATGAACATAGCATTAGCTTCATCATCAACAGAGTCTCTCAATTCCTTGCTCTACATTGCTTCCTCATAAGACCTTGTGACACTCGGTGTTTTTATGTTCTAACATGGTATAAATATCCTAAACAAATAACTGTCAAATTAACACTTAATCCGAACACAAAAAATAATACTATTTCCAAGAGAGATCAGGTGTAGTACTTAGGGATCGAATCTACAGAGAACAATGTCACACAATCGATTTCTTATTTTTAAAGACTAACCTAGGTAATTATATATATTGGTAACTGATAAGGCATGACATTTACCACTATTGTGTCATGATATCAGCCGTAATTTGATAGATCTGATGGTCATTGATGTTAGGCCAGAGAAACCGGTTAGCGGCTTGGGTGATGGTACGAATTTTCCCTAACTCAATGTTCATCCGGTTAAGAGTGTCACGAAAGATGACGTTAACTAGGCTTCCGGTGTCTTATGACAACCCTGGGCGACCTCAAGATCTCTTAATGACGAGATCGATTATGAGTGGGTTGTCTGCGGCTGATCGATTCCTCCAGCTTCTTCTTCGTCGAAGGTGATTACTTCTTTCGGAGTGTTATTAAATCGTGGCCAGATAGTCAAATTCCTCGCTTGTCTCGGCTTTGCGCTGAGAAGCTTTGATGGCCGATATGGTGTCGCTGCAGAATTTTGATCCACCAATGATCATGTTTACCCTGCGATGGTTGCTGTCGTTGCCTTATCATCATGCCTTCGTCCGTGCTTTTACCTCCGATTGGTCCCTTGGGAAGGTCTTTCCGTTTGAGGAGTCTTGTCGTTTTTTTGGGGGCGATCCGAGTCACGGATGAGATCCTTCATGCTGGAGACTCCGGAGAGTTTCCCCGGAGAGCAGTTTCGCGGACAACCTTGCGCCGAGAACTTTGCAGTTAATGGTCGAGTGTCTGCGTGTTTGGTGAAAATCGCAAAAGGAGTTTTCGTCATAGGTCGGGATTTCGGGTCCAGGTATTACCCGCCGTCCGACCTTGCTCCGATCCGGAGTTAATAGCGTAGCTATGCGCTACCTTCGTTTCTTCGTCTCCGTGTTGGGCGTTTCTATCGTTGCGAGGCCTTTTTTTTTTTTTTTTTTTATTTCTGATCTGACCCCGGATCCTTTGACGTATTCTTTGTTGCTTCCATTTTTGGACAAAAACCCTCTTCTCCTCTTCGATGATAATGTAATCCGTGGCTTGTGAAGCACGTCTTGGATCGTACGCGAGTTTTCCAAAGTTATCCACTTTCTGAATTGACTTGAACTAGAGCGTTTTTTCGAAGTGCGTCTCTCGCAACCATGTCACTTATCCCCGCTGACTCTAGCATGACGGTTTGAACCACTTTATGAAGTCGCAGAGAGTCTCGTCCTCTCCTGGGAACAGCTCCAAGGTCCACGTCAGAGGTTTCTCGATATATGAACATCGAGTATTGTTGAGGAATTATGAGGAGAGCTGGTGGAAGCTTCTGATAGAGTTTCACCTGAGCGCGAGAGAAACCATTCTAAGCGCTGCTCCGTGAAGTACTCTACGAAGAGGCGGGCATTCACCAGCGTCTCTCTCGTTTCTCTGAATCTGGCTCTACCCATCGCGACTGAAAAGCCTGTAGGTGTGTCTTAGATCAATAGTTCTGTTGTTGGGGTCAAAACAGTAACGACGAATCGACTTCAGAAACTTACCGGGAGAATGCGTTTGTTGGGGTCAAAAACGGTATTCTAGAATCAGCATCTAAAAATCATGTTTCTATACGAATGTAGTCTCGAAATCGACTTAGCGGCAAGTCTCCAAGTCAAAACTTGAAAAAAGAAACCCGAACCGACCAACTCGCCCGTATGGCGAGTTGACAGTCCAGCTCGCCATTAAGCGAGTTGGTCAGCACGGATCGATCAACTCGCTCGCCAACTCACCGTACGGCGAGTTGGACGGAACGGACCAACAAACGTTGCCCGATACGCGAGTTGGGATGGCATGACACGAACAACTCGGCCCGTACGGCGAGTTGGATAAGGCCATCTCACCGTAACAGGCGAGTTGGTATGCACTACACGACCAACTCGCCCTATGGCGAGCTGGACAAGGGCCAACTCGTCAAAAAGGCGACTAGACGACACGAGAAATCTGAACCCGTTCGTTCGGCAAGTCGGACAAATCAATCCAATTCAAATCGTCCTTGTTAAAATCCCTCTTTCGATACTTGATCAAACTTATCTTTGTTCCGTCTCGATCGTGATTGACATGGAACCTTACCGAAAGATCTTGTTTTCTTGAGAAAGGATCGGCGTCGATTGTATGACTCGATAACGGTTAAATAAACACTTAGAGTCACATGCTTTATACGAAATATTCTAAATCTCGGACAGTCGTCGTCTTAGCAATGTTATTTCGCATAAAATCGTAGAAATTCCTAAGTCGAAAAAACGGCCGACGAGGCCTAAAGTTCGGCTAAAGGCCCACTCACGATTTTATCCGAAATCAAGCCCAAACTTGTGATGTTCTATTTTTATTTGCAGGAAATGATAAATGTTAAGTTCGAAGGGATAAATGTCAAGATCGAAGGATAAATGTTAAGTTTTCGAATCCGTCCAGTGATTGAATTCATGAAAGATCAACTCCCATATAACAGTATGATATTCTTCCCTCACACGCGTCACTAGCCTGACACATTGTCCGGACTTAGTATCAATACTTATCGACAGGACACATACCCAAGCGGGATACTCACCAGATGTGAAAATCTATACGCGCGACTCATATCAACGAGGGAGATAATCTATAGTATTACAGAGATTATTCTTGATCCTTCAGAAAATTTCATCGAGACATAAAAACTTTCACTTAGTTTTAGGTTTGTGTTGTGGCGCCTTACTGATGTAGGAGGGAGTGGATGTGGCATGGCTCGCGGTGCGGACATGTTAAACTGGGCCAGGGACGGTTTTCATGCACCTGGTAACGTACTAGGGTCGCAGTCTGATTACCACGTACTCTGACTCCTGTACGGTCTGGTTCGGATATCTTTTCTTGACGCCACACGTACTGATCTAGTCCTGGATCGAGTTTTCATGACCCCGATCAGTCCTTGCTCGATTTTTCTGACACCGGTATCGCCTTGGCTTCGATCTTGTTCATGACCGGATTCACTAGTTCGGTTATCCGAGTTTCAAAGAGTAACTACAGATCAACACTTGGCGGTCGATTTTCATGACCGCAAGTCTTAAGTCCTATAGTGGTTCAGAGTTTCCATGACCCGAGCAGTACTGGATCGAGTTTTCATTGAACACGTCATGGTCATGTAAGACACTTGGCCTCGAATTTTTATTATACTGTAACTTGGAACTAAGCTCCTGTGATAGAAGTTTCTCATGGACTCGCATATAGAGTCCTAGTTAATATTAAGATTTTTATCGAATGACCATGGCGAGTACTATGTCTTTAATCGAGCTTTCATGCCCTGAATCAGTACACTGGGCTCGAGTTTTCACGATATAGATCAGTCCTAGGAGTCGAGTTTTCATGACCCGATCAGATCTTGGCCCAGATTTTTCATTGACCCGTCTAGGACAGCCTCTGGTGGAGTCTTTCATGACCGCGGTAGTTACGATTAGAGACAAGTAGAAGCTGAAGACGGTCTTAACTAGATGCCTATCTGCAGGTTTGGGTCGACAGTTTGGTCACCCAAGAAGGATAATGAGGCCTAGGCTTAATTTAAGATATGCATTGTCCGGACGTTATATTCTTTCTTTTCGCATTATGTCCTCTTGTTCCCTTGGAGATTTTTTGACGCTGTTGGTCGGGCGTTTCATGGCCGCTACGAGCTATAATTAGGTTAATACTTCTTCTGACCGTTGCTTATCGTACTTACGCGTTGTTTCTTATCCCCGTGGTGGTACTTTTAATACCTATGCCGCTGGCACTTTTTGTTTTTTCCTCTGGATGCACTCTCGTCTTTGTTTTCGCTGAATTTAAGCATGAATTATTTATTTCTGAAAATAAAATAGATCCCTATTCAGGCAAGTTGGCCTTAATTGAATTTAATCATGACTCGAGTGGCGCACTTTAGAGCCGAAGTTAGGCCTCGTCGGGTCTCGATTTGTCTGCTATGTAAGCGCAAGGATTTCTAACGATACATTTTATCTGGACGAAACTGAGAATCTTTGCACTCAGGTACCTGACGCACTGCCCTGGTCCGAGGAGTCGGATGTTAGTCATAGTATCTCGTCAGATAAATGTTAGATCTTTAGTATGACTCTAAGTGTTTAGCTTTTATTCATCACGATGTCAGTTACAATCGATCTCGGACTGTACGATGCTTGATCCGATCACTCGTTACTCCTCGAAATCAAGTACTCGTATTCGGTACAGGTATTTCATGCATCAATGCCCCCGATCCGAGACGGAGAGCACAAGACTAGAGTTTTTTGATCATGGTACAAAGGATTAAGTCGAAAGACGTGTGATTCTGATAAGGGTCTTAGAGGTAGACGGGAATTCAGTACTGAACCTCTGGAGATATGATAGAGTTTTTTCACGTTTAGCTAGATAGTTCCGCCGAATCGCATGTTTTCCATGACCGATGCAGCGAATCCGATAGCACGGTCGGGATGTATGTTTCACTCTTGACTCGATCTGAGTCGTGCCTTGGTGATCGCACGCTTTTCATTGCCCGATCAAGTAACGTCTTCGGCTCGAATTTTTCACTTGAACCTGATACCAGGTACTATACGGATCGAGTTACGATGACCGTATCAGTACGTTGGATGCGGTTTTCATGACGACCGGACTCAGTCTTTTTTGTTGACATGGACACCGTAGTCCTTGAAACGGGGTAGCGCGTTATTTTTTGTGTTCGCCCTTGTCATTACAAACTCGGCAGACAAGTATTATGGGTACTGGATCAATTTGTTATGAGCCATTATATGGATCAACTCATAACCTAGCCCATCCGAGGTTAGACTTAGGATAATCGGCACATTAGGTCCCATTAATCGCTTGTCTTTAGGCGGTTTCAGTGCTTAATGTGTATTTTCCATTTTACTCATACCTATGGTATCCTAATATAAAACACATCCTCTATGTTTATGAATAAGCTATCCTTTCACAACACGTTATCAGCACAGCTGAAGTATTGGTCCCTCTAAGAAACCATAGCCTTTTTTTCGAAAGAACCCTACTCTCTCTCTAAAAAAAGGAATTCGCCGGACCTATCGAAGCCTAAACCTTGTTCCCGGCTCTCTTCTGCTTTCTTTCATCCCTTTGGCGAGTTAAAACCATAGAAAGAAACCCCAAAACCTCTAAGTTTACTAACCGGCAGATCCTAGTTATAGAGAAAGAACACCCAAAGTGAGTACCGTCTTCGTAGGCGGAGTAGGCTTCAATAACGGTCCGTCCTGAGAGTAGCAATGCCTGCCGAAACTCGCCGTGTGACTATGCTGAGAGTTCCGCTCGAGATGGCTTATTCCAACGCGGCTTTGTTGCCTGTTGACTCGTGTGAGGAGGACCACTGAGTTTCAAATCGTTCTCTGCGGTTCAGTCCAGCGATTCACTCAGAAAGGCTGTTTATCAGCAAAGAGGTCTATCAAGAAAGTTCGAATAAATCTCGATACGCAGCTTGTGTTGGACTTCCGGTTATCTTGCGTTGGGACACCTAGTACATAAAACCTAATATTCACACTAGGCTACAAACGGTGTCTCATCATGATTTGAGTTTTAAAACCTAAAGAAGGTGATACGATTAGCGAAGGTCTCGTATATTAGACTCCAATTTATGGTAACTTTACGATGTTGTGGATCCGTTCGTTTGTATGAATTCCATACTTGGACATAACGGTGCGATCGTAGCGGTGTATGCTGCAGAACGCTATAGTGCTGTCCTAACTAAACTCCGCTCTGTCTCCAACTATGTTATGAATAATTTTTTTTTTTTTTTTTGGGTTTCATCGGTGCGAGGCTTGGTTGAAAGCGTAACGCGGCTCATATCATGGCGGTTTCTCAACTTGGGTGTTACCAATGTTGAATTTGAACTCTTCGATAAGCATCTTTTGGATCGCGCTTACAGCTCGATATTTTACTACGAGTGTATCTGGTACAATTCGTATAGAAACACGATGGTCTTTAGAGAAATGCTGATTTTGGCTAGTTATTCATCCCCGTTTTTGCACCATCCCATGATACCGTAAATGCGGTAATCCTCTAGACCGATAGCATTTCATTTGGCACGTTATTCGTGACAGTCGAATTCCGTGGGTTACTCATATTTTTTTCCTTTTTTTCGCGGGTATACTTGTTTTTCGCAGACCCCAATATCAACCAGGCAGAGGTCTATCTTGAGCCTTATGATGTACTACGGAACTCGTTTTCCATTTTGTCTACTGATTGTAGAGTTTTAGGTTGCTAGCAATAAAACAGCGAAAGCCTAATCTCGCGTAATTTTTGTGACACACGTTAGCTAGACATGTCACTAAAAACATTGGAGGAAAATGTATTAGAGTCGGTTAGAATAACTTTATTTGCCCATTTTGCTTGTTTCATATATAGTATGTTTTGACGGAGTTTAGGGGTATGATGATATAATTCATCAAGAGAGCTGATAATCATCCGGCAAATTGGATAAACGCAACCTAATAGTTATCAAAGATGTCCAAATTTGGATTGTACTATGTAAGCAGTAGGGTACCGTTGACATGGTGAGAGTTTATTGAAATGAACCTTTCCTCTTGCCTCGACGGGTGACCTCATATATCTAGTATTATTAATGACAAATGTCTTCTCTCCTCAATTTTACCTTCTACAATTACTCATTACTTCGATGTCAAATAATTTCCATTTTTTTCCAATTCCCAATTTTTGAAATAATCTTGCACATTTGTTTTATTAGAACCTAGCTTTTCCGATTCGTGGTTTGGAGCAGCTCTCTATGAATCTTAGGTGTGAGTGAAGGAACTTTGGTACTGTCATACACACCCATGGGAGAATTGTGGAAATCGTATAAAGGAGACCTCTCTACATGCCGGCTACATAATGGATTTGCTTTGATAAAAAGTCTTATTCGTGGGTAATGCTATAATCGTCCAATTTGTCTTTGATGACTTACTCGTAATGTCAGCGAGAAGTAATGTTAAGATGACTAAAGTGACAGTTGGGTTTTGAGGTATATGTAACACTGCAGCAACGTGAATTTGGAAATAGATAGCAACTTATTTCCTGACAAAACGACTCTCACGCTCTCCATTCCAAAATTACAGAAAAAGTTGGAAATATATTTGGTTAAAAGATAGTGTTAGATTCAATTGTAGCTAGTCTTCTCAGCGGAGAATTCCATTTTTGATTTGGCAAAGATTTACCATGGCTTGTTATAATTAAGAGGCACGAGATACATTACAATTCTGAAGTAGGAGATTCAGGTGTTTTGTCACCTCAGAGTAATCGGATAGCCGTAACAAAGAATGGTATCGAATGTCGACACAGGATCCTGGGGTCACGCAGTAACGAGCAAAATTCAAAAAGACAATAGGTCAGATATCCGACTAAGAAACAGAAAAACCCCTGACTGCAGGGAAGCTCGATAGAACTGGGTCCGCATCCACCGTGATGACGTCCATGTTAAGGCAGCGCTAAACGCGCATAGACTAAACCGACTAATTTTGTTTTAATTCTACGTGCGCTTGGCAAAACCTTAACTCCGGATCCGGACTGGGAGTTGCATATGATATGGTCAGCAACTCGGTCGGGTATATTTAAAACGCATTCAATGACCTTGGACCGCAGATGGTATAGGTATGACACGTATGAGGAAAACTCTTTTGTCGTATGTTCTCACTTGAGAAAACTTGTTAGATAAGATAGACCAACACTCGATCACATTGATTAATTCTCGACAAAGGTTTGCAGAGCGTAGCAAATCTTAGAGAGCGCAGTGGTCTTGTGCCGCCTGGCGTCTCTCGGGAGAAAACCATGCTCTCATTTTCTGGCTGGGGGAGATATAGAGATACTCCAGAAAGTGAAGAGTATAACTTCAATAGTCTACCGTGACGGGATCCTGGTGCGACGTCGGCACGCCTTGATTGGAGAATAAGGGCAAGAATTACCAAAAGACATGAACACGACTACATCTAAACGGAACAGACACCCGTTCCCAAGGGGAACCAATCGGGGTAAATAGGGCACGGACGAAAGGAGGAAATGATAGGACAAACTGACCGGCAACCATCGCAGGGTAACATGCATCATTGGTAGGATCATTCTTGCAGTCGAAACAACCGGCAGACGGATAACTCGTGCAATCAAAGCTTCTCAGCGGCAAAGCCGAGGACATACATCGCGCCCTACACAGGCAGAACGAGAGCAGTCTCAACAGTGCTCGCAGACCATTTTGACTATCTGGCGGCCCATCACACAGTTATTCACTCGGAAGCGCTCTCCGTGATCAGGGAAACGAATAATAACCGGCCCAGTCTACTTCGATAGAGGAAGTGATGCAGGAATTTACTGAGAACCTCTATGAGAGGACTAATCAGATTATGATCATTCTTCAAAGGGACTGGTGGTATGACTCAAGCGTGAGTTACATATACCTCGCTCACGCGACCAACTCATCGGCATCATAAGGAACAACCGTAGATCCTTGAGGTCGCCAGGGTTCCGTCAATCTAAAGGATCTAGAGCAACGCCTTTAAAGGGCTTCCTGGGTGGGAGGAAGCTCTATGTTACAGACACTCCACGGTCATCCAATCTTTCGTCGCATTTATAGGGCTTGGTCCTTTCACCCAAAAAGATATGAGAGACTACTAGTTGTGAGTTTAGAGGTATGGACAAATTCCGCCACCATCACCAAGCGCCGATAAAAAGTCTGTACGGGTCTTTCCTTACCTGGAAGCAAACGTACTTCTCACATAATTCACCTAGTCGAACCAGGCAATTAGGTTGGATTTCTTATAACAGTCTAGCAAACGCCGCTGGGAGTTGATAACAATGAGCGATCTTAATTGTACGATGGTAAAATGTACATCGACCTTATGTTAGACTTTCATAATTATTTTAGCTTGGATTAGCCTTGCAAAGGGAGACTACGGTTAGTCTTTAAAAATATAGAAAACAATTGCAGATTTGTCTTGGTAGGTGCATTGTGGATAGCTTCGCGTTTGTGTAGAACTGTCGATCCCCTACATACCCGCTGATCTACAGGCTCCATTACCTATCAAGCGAAGTAGGCGAAGCATTATATTGGACGTCATTAGGAAATCAGCATAATTATCCAATTTTAGCTCATGTCGAACTTAGGAAATATGATAGGTGTTATTAACCTGAGGGTGCAGGTGCGACTAGAGGTACATGATGTCGCGGTGGGCATCTGCTCTGGTGTATATGCGCAGACTATATGTTAACTCATCGGTCTCAACTCACTACAGGATAACGATTTGGAAATTAAGGGTCTGGTTCGACCATGACCAATCGGTGGACTTAGTGACCAATAAACCGACCCTAGGAACCATGTTAAGTAGGGGTCGAACAGAGAAACACGAGACCGACGAGAATGGGTGAACCAGGAGTGTGACAGTAGGTCTTAATAGACGACAAGCGAAGCAAATCTCGGTAGAGCAAGAATTGAGAAAGCACCTGGTCCCTGCCCCCATGTTGATTCGATGAAAGCTTATGGCGATGTGGCTACAATGGATAAAATCGAGTACAGTCTTTGTATGAGGGTGAAAACTCTAGCGACAAGTGGGAAATACGGGAACACGCCCTAAACAAATTTCAATAGCTCATATAGGGGGAATGTTCTTATAGAACAAATGCCAGTACAAAAGTAGGGGACAGCGACTCGTAACCAAGACGGTGGAGCCCAAAAATGGGGAATCGGAGGAAAAGTAAACAGCAAGCTTTCGAGAATGACGTAGTCGTGCATACATCATAGAGGTATGGGAATTAGCACTAAAGCAGAACACCTGGGTAAATTTGTTGAACACTCAGATGTAGAAGCATACTGAAATATTGGAAGATTCTAAGGATCTCACAGGGTGTTGACTCATACCAAAGTAAGCATCCTAATACTGTTTTCCATTATTTTGGACTTATTATCCAGATTATTCTATCTATTGCACACAAAGCCTGCAAATGGCGAATCTGTTGACATTATTGTATGTCATATTCTAATATTGGTTCTTTCTTACCTTCTGAAACATGTCATGAGAGCATTTAGTGATAATTTGGAGGATTCGCTAAGTTTTGAATGGATTGTTTTGAGTATGCTATTGTCTGAATTTTTATTATTCTCATCCTCTCCTAGAGATTTTGGCAAGCGTACGAAAGCATAGTTTATTTATATTACCTTGGAATATGTATGCATCGCTCTAAGACTATCTCCAATAAGAAGCCCAATTTCTTAGAATCAGGTAATGGAGGTATAGCAAAGCAATTCTCATCGGGGCATGGTAACCAACTTAGTGGTGTAGTTGATCAAGGCCACCACTTACTACAAGATAAGTAGATGATCATGAGAGCTATACCGTTTTAATCAATGAATCTGAAAGAGCGACTTCAGAAATCATAGAGGCTCGCGTTGACTAGATCACACCTTCGTTACACTCCTAGTCCAGAGAGAGGAATTAGCTGGATCTTTATATGGCCTAGTGTTGATATGAATAATACTATCAACAGAAGTGACAAGAAGGATTACCATCAAAGAAGTGCCAGAGGATATTCCTAAAGATATTCATTGATATTAGGACTTTTAGGTGAATCAAGTATGTCCTTGGATTAGTAAGTATGCGCAGGCCGCTCTTACGCAGAGGAGGGCTCTTCTTATCTCAAAGCGGAACACTACACCCACATGATCTTTCTCAATCTGAGGTCACGATTTGGAAGAAGGCCTTGGTGGGAGACAAGAAGCTAAAACACATTGGAATCAGGCTCAAAAGTACTACAGCGAGGGGGAGTTTGAGACAAAGTGCACCTCTTCTCATGATTGAAGTGTGACAACAGATCAAGAATGGGTTTGGCA
>CAJHQP010007060.1:0-34374 GCA_905132765.1 Moricandia arvensis | reverse complement strand
GACAGCAATAACACCCTTCTTTGGAACTACATGGGCAGGAGATACCCAATTACTATCTGAAACAAGGTAAATAACACAGGCATCTAAGAGTTTGAGAATATCTCTCTTTACGACATCCTTCAAGTTGGGATTCAACCTTCTTTGATGTTCTATAGAAGTCATTGATTCATCCTCTAAATGGATCATGTGCATACACAAAGAGGGTGATATCACTTGATATCTTCAAGTGAATAGCCAATTGATTTTCTATACCTTTTAAGTTCATTCAAAAGTATAGACAATTTTCATTTAGTTGACTAATTACAATGACATGATAGGTGTTATTACAGCCGATAAAGGTGTACCTTACACCAAGGGGAAGAGGTTTAAGCTCCACTTTGATTGACTTGAGCTCACTCGAATCAGGTTGCTGAAGATCCTCTTGTAGACTGACTGAGGCAACCTTGTAGACAGCTTGAGGCAGCTCCTGAAAATTGTCTGCTCCAGTCAACTCCTTGTGCGAGTCTAGCAGCCTCACATACCCATTGCTCTCCTTGTCATGAACTGTTCGAGCATGTTGTAGAGAGTCCTCAAGTGCCATATCTTCAAGGAACTCATCAGCTAGAGCACCTCTAGCCTCAATGTAGAATACTTGGCGGTGGATAGTGGGTTTCTTCATCACGTCCTTGACATCAAAGTGAAAAGTGTTCCCCTTTCCAAGATGAAGATAAATCTTTCCATCTCTAACATTCAAAATGGCACCAGCAGTGGCTAAGAATGGTCTTCCCAATATCAAAGGATATTTAGGCTCTTTATCCATTCCAAGCATGACAAAATCAGTAGGCATTTCACAATTTTCAATCATTACTGGTAGATCTTCAAAGATGCCTATAGAAAGCTTCACCGAGCGGTCATCTAACACTAGAGAGATTGTACACTTCTTGTAGTGTGTAAAACCAAGCTTTTGGGAACCAAAATTCGCACTTTCTATTTTAATGAACAGAGAAAATTCAAGAAACCCTAACTTTCCTTGAGGTCCCGGATTCCCTGCATAAACAAACGAATACGAAAAAGAGACAATAAAAAGATATCGAAATAGATTGCACTGGGGCACTTTATTGATTAAGAGGAAGTAAAATTACAGAGATTTACCGAAAAACAAGATAGACGGAAATTCGTCAATAGTGGAGAACAGAAGACACATGACAGTAAAACGTTCTAAGTATCAAACTCGCTAGTCTAGCCGCTTAGATCCTAAGTTCTCCTAAAGCTAACGTTAACTTCTCCCAAAACCTAATTTTTGGATCCATTTTCTCTTTGCTTGGCTCCTCTTATATAAGTCTCCAATATCGGCCGTCTTTCCTTTTTTGTCCTTGATTCGGGATTATCTTCCGCGGAAGTCTTCCTTATCTTCTCGATTTACCATAATTATCCTGAAACTTGAAAATTATCTTCTTTTCCATTTATCTTCTGCGGAAACCGGTAGAATATCATTGCAACTGGGTTCATTCTCGTCTAAAATCATAAGTTGGCCTTTATCATGTTTTAGACCCTTTCAGACCGTTTTGATATTTTAGCGATTTTTACGATTTCTTTCAGAAAAATTGTCCTTCATATGTTTATACGATGTTGGTTCCGCAGACTAATAAACCAGTCATGTAATCGAGGAAATTTTGGTGTTTAAGTTAACTGTTGTCGTTTTACACGATCGAATTCAAGTTTTGGCGAGAAAACCAGTTTTACGATTCTTATCGTAAAACTTTAACGGAAACTCCAATCGAGATGAGACAAGAGCCGTCATAGCAAAGATAAGACATAGAAAATGATGAAGATGGTGTGGTCTAGTCGCTGATGGGAAATTAGACATTGTGTTCGTGTCTAGTCGCCCATGGGCGACTAGACAGTGTTTGTTGTTCGCAATAAGTTTCCTTTGTAGGATAGTCTTAGGAATCCTGGATGTTGATTTCAAGATTACTTTTTTTACCCCAACATTTAGTCCCCACAGCATTTAAGTTTCAAGTGCGACTCTTGCGAGTGAGTGATGGGCGTTTAATTGGAATCGACGACCATGCATGTTTTGCGATATAATCGAAAATATTTTATCGATTATTTTAATTGCAGAAAATATTATATAAGTATAAGACCTTTGCTCCTCATTCATTCCACACTTCTCTAACTTTTCATCTTTTCTTTCTTGAGAGCTTTCTTCAAATCAAGATGACTTCCTCTCATGATGAGCAAAGAAGCAATGAAGCTGGGATGGGCGCTGCCCTTCAGCCGAGCTCGACGAACTCTCATTCTCTTGATGGCATTCCAACTCATGTCACTGAGTACCTTGATTTTTGAGAGGAGCTGACTCGCCGTGATGCCGAGGCGGGGAGCTTCGTCCATGTTGATCCAACGGACCCCTCCATCTTGACTGTTTCCTTGAACTCCGTAGCCGAATTGCCATCTTCCTCTCCGATCATTCCTAAAAGTGGAGTGACTGAGGAAGAGATTTCGGCACATCCAACAGGTTCGTCTACGACTCTGGTTTCTGTTACCGATACAGAAAAAGCTCATGAGTTGATGCCTCCTCCTTCGGCCTAGAGAGAAATTTTCTTGGGGTTACGTGCCCTTAGTGCCACTCCCATTGTTGCGCCGAAGGGTCATAAGAGGGCTTGTACAAACCCCGAGATAGCTAAGAAGAGAAGATGCATCAGAGAAAGTGAGATTGGGCCTTCACCCCTATTAGCTTCTAGTTAGAGTTTGATAACGTCGTACTGCACCAAAGTTTGCTTTAAGACTCTTTTTCGTGGTGTTAGATCTTTTCTCATTTCTCTTTGTAGCGAAGTTCGTGTCTTTGATTGATGGGATGATTAAGGACTGCTGATCAGAGGTCGAGCATCTTTTGAAAGAACTTGCTGAGTCGAAAGATAGTTTGTTACAGCTTGAGGCAAAGTTGGGAGCTTTCGAGGAATTCCATTCTCTTGAGGTATCGAGGTTTGAGAGTCAGATTTAGCGAGTTAGAGAGGGATCTTGGGAAGACAGTGAATTCCTTTCTCAAGGAGAAGAAGGCTAGGAAGGCCAAGGCTTCGTAGTTGCGTCATCTGCAGCATCAGATTGACAATGGAGAAGGCTCAACGAGCTCTAGGTTCACATCGGCTAAGGCGAGTTTCAGGCTTGCTTGGTGAGGGTTGCTAGTTCCCTTGACTCCCTGATTGATGTTCACGGAACGGATCTTGCTTTGGTGGTTATAAAAGGGGGCATCCAGCTACTTCAGGGCGGAGGAGCTCTGCCTCTAGAAGCCGGAGAGGCCAGTCTGTCTGTTCGTAAAGCAGAACTGGCAGCCGTTAAGGGAGATTTTGATTTGATCCTCGCTGATATGAATTCCAAGTGCATTCTTCTGCCACATTCGGATATCCTCGAGGGGCAGAATCCTGTGGACTTTGAGCTTTGCGACATAGTTGAGGGAGGTGCGAGTGACGCGGCTTCAACCCCTGGTGACGCGATGGACGAGGTCCCATTCTCGCGGGTGAGTAAGGTTACAGTCCCGTTTGGGACGTTTGATTTTAATGTTTTCTGCTTATGTTTGATCTGGCCGTGTGAGGCCATATTTTATGTTTTCGGGACTGGCCGTATGTGTCTTTGAATCCCTCTCATTTTGCGGTTTTTTAATAAATGGTGCGTTGTGTTTTGAAAGTGTAAGAGCATGTGTAGAGGTAAGAATACGAGTTTTCATCTCATATCTAACTATTTGTGAATTGTCACATTCGTTGTTTGTTTTTGACAAAAAAAATTTGAAAAAAAAATATTTTTTGAAATCGTATGAACGTACGAACATAAGCGAAGATACATGTTTTAGGATCTTGTATCAGTTAGTTATCATGCCTTGGGGTGTACGAAACCAGTGTGCTGGGTTTAGGGCACGACCTAGGCATAGAACCGGTTTAGAGTTTGCGGTGACTATTTTGGCTTACGTTACTCGTAACGTTTTTGACCTGGTTTCATCTCGATATTGAAGTCTGCGATGAGTTCTCGGCTTATACTACTTTCTTTGATCGGGAACCGAGTATCTCTCCAAAGACAATTTCGAAGTCGCCTGGAAGTACTGACCAAAATTTTGAATTTCTTTTAAAGCGCGCTATTATCCTTGTGTCGGATGTCGGAGAGCTATCTCTATGGGAGGAGATGGCTTAGTCTGCTTAGTCATATGTTGTGATCAACAACAAAAATGATGGTAGATGTTACCGTTTTGAGTCTTTGCAAATAATAAGTGTTTGAGAAGATGCTAATGCATATGACTGTTTGGGCTTCCGAGATGGAGGTTTCATCGAGAAAGGTATTTTGTCGGAAAAGGGTTTCTTCAGGCGTTTGCGACATCTCGCGATGCTGAAGGTTGTTTTTTCTTTGGTTTGCCACAGATCTTGATTGAACGTTTTCAGGCTTGAAGAGTTTATCGGTTGTTGAATAGTTTTGATGATATAGATTTTTTTTCAAAAAACTTTTTGTTGTTTCTTGAGCGTTGTTTTAAGCTTTTTCTTTGCTTGTTTGTAGCCTCGATGTGTCACTTTGTATAAGAGGTTAGCGAGACTTATCGTAAGTATGTCCTCGTTTTCTGTATTGCTTACTTTGTTTTTCTTTAGATATCGAGTCTGAGTGAGCAATAATTAGGAAAATGGGAGTATACGAGTATACGTATACGTATCCACTCCCCCCTTTTTTAGAGAGGTGGACAGTTAAACTCATCTTGTGATGAATTTCCTATGTACCCCTTTAGGGGATCAATCCGTCTCGTAGTTCATTTTGTTGTGACGCGATTGTTTAGTGATAGTATTTTTTGACAGGTTTTCAAAATTTTACATATTGCATGTTGGCGATTTCGTATGTACCTGGTCGGACTACTTTTATGATTTTGTACGGCCCTTCCCAGTTTGCTCCAAGTTTTCCTACGTTTCGTTCAGCGGTTTCCTGGAAAACTTTGCGTAGGATTAAGTCCTCTTTCTTGAATATGCGGCTATGTACGTTCAAGTTGTAGTAATATGCGGCCGCTTGTTGATAATTTTGAATTCGCACAAGGGCCTCATCCCCACGCTCGTTTATGAGGTCGAGGTCGTTTAATAGCATTAGATTGTTCAAGTCTTCACGTTCTGAGAGTAGTCTCCTTTGGATTATGGGGAACTATACTTCCGTAGGGATCATGCATTCTGATCCATAGACGAGGTCGAATGGGGTTTCTCTTGTTTCTCGTCTTGGAGTCGTCTGATGGGACCATAAGACCCCTTCGAACTCTTCGGCCCATCAACCCTTTGGCCTAGCCGTTGCCTTGCGGGTATCTGGGATCCGACTTGGTTAGTCGTATCTTCCATTTCTCGCAGAACGCTTCAAATCTAGGCGAGATGAACTGAGATCCGTTGTCTGTTATGATTTCGTACGGGATCTTGTGCCTACATATGCTATTTTTTCGTACGAAGCTTTCGACTTGGGCATCCTTTATGCTCGCGTATGAATCTGCATCAACCCATTTCGATAAGAAATTTGTTACACTAGGAGAAAGCGTTTTTGTTTAGACTTATGCATAGAACCGAAGATGTCCATCGACCACCTCATGAACGAGTATGATGTTGAATACAGATCAACTTCTTTTCTTCGAAAATTATTCAGAAGAAGTATAGCAGTGGGGGTTGTGTACTCGATTTTTTGTGCTTCATTTTTCCGTGAGGAACCTAGGGTTTCTCCGCGCTTTTCTGAGAGAGCATGTTTATTTTGCCGAGCCATTTTCAGAAAACGTCTTTTGGTCAAACCCTTACGCATTGAGATTTTTCCAACTCGATAATAAGACAAACTTTACGGGGTTTGATAAATTATATCATTGCCCATTCTGTTTTGAGTGAGAAATCACTAGCTCGTTTAGTGCTCTTTCTGTGGTAAATAGTCACGACTAGGCGAGCACTGCGGTGTTTGTGCAAGCGTTGGCCATAGGTGCAGTCACTGCTGAATTAATTTTACCAGCGTTGTTGCGAGCTGTGAGTTTGTCTTTCATATTTCCGGATATCATTTTGATCAAGCATATTGTGGCCATGAGTTAGAGTAATCCGCCCCTCCCCCCTCCTTTTAGCGCCAAACTGTGGGAACTGAAGTTCACACTGTCGATTTTAGTGAACGGAGGAAAGCAAAGAAAACCCTACTTTCCTTGAGGTCCGGATTCTCTGCAAAAGCCAACGAAAAGTAATCGAATAAACACAGAAAATATGAAAAGATAACAAAACAAATTAAGAAAATTTTGATCTTTATTTCAAATTCTCGTAAAAGCATAATGATTGTTATAACCGATTGTAGATCTTTGGCTACAACAGCTGTAAGAAATTTTTCTAGTTATAGCCACCAAAAACCTTAAACCTAGTTGAATCTCAGCTCAATAACAAAAGATGAAAACGATAATAAAAAGGTTTGATTCATTTAGACTGGACCTTATGAAATGCTGCCTACGTATCCCCTTCGAGGATCAAGCAACTCATAATTCAATTAAATAGTTTGAACAAGAGACCGAACTGCCTTTGCGAGTTCGTCTAGTAATCGAGTGCACGACATAGAAAACCAATCATGTCGAGAATGATGCCTAAGGTTCCTAAGTACTATGTTTTGTTCTGAGAATCGTCGTCCCCCTGCGTCCTTCATCCATGCTTCTCTTATATAAGTCTCCAAGGTTGTTCGTCTTTCCTTTTCTGCTCCCAATTCAAGTTTATCCTTCCGCGTAAATCTTCGCTATCTTCTCGTTTTTTCATTAGTTATCTTGAAACTTGACAATTATCTTCTATTCCATTTATCTTTTGCGGGTATCCGGTAGACCATCATTGTAAATGGGCTCATTCTTGTCTAAAATCGTAAGTTGGCCTATATCGCGTTGTAGACCCTTTCGGTTCGTTCTGCGATTTAAACAATTTTTACGATTTCTTTCGAGAAGTCATCCTTCGTATGATTACACGATGATGGATACGCAGAATGATAAACCAATCGTATAACCGAGATAATGTTGGTGTTTAAGTTAACCATTATCGGTTTATACGATTGACTCGGGGTTTTACGAGAAAACAAGTCTTTGTGATTTTTATGGTAAAACTTCAATAGAAACTCCAATCGAGATGAAACAAGAAACTTCCTAGTCAAGGTCCAAAGAAGAGAGTGATGAAGAGGATACGGTCTAGTAGACCATGGGCGACTAGACGTTTGTACGCTTCTAGTCGCCCATAGGTGACTAGACTTTGTCGAGGGTCTCGTCGCCTATGAGCAACTAGACGTTGTGTGCATTTAGTCGCCCATGAGCGATTAGAATTTGCTAAGGGTCTAGTCGCCATCGGGACTAGACTTTGTAGAGAGTCTAGTTGACCATGGGCGACTAGACGTTGTGTGCATCTAGTTGCCCATGGGAGGCAGACTTTGTTATGGATCTTTTCGCCATGGGCGACTAGACGTTACGTGTCTAGTCACCCATGAGCGAAGAGACTTGGAAGCGATGAGAAGTTCGGATGCGATGGTTTCTTGTTTTCTTTATTATTTGAAAGAGAAAGAATGTTTCTGCGGCATTTTTAGACATCAGTTCTGTTGTGGCCAATTTTTAACCCCAACAAGACTGTTTCGTAAAATTTGTCATTTCTCACAAGAACGCTTTTCCGATCATTACATCTTTGGATATAAAGTATTTTATTCCTTGTCTGGATGAAATATACGAAATTTTTTTTGTATCCTTATGCAAATAGGTTTCGCTTATGCCATTTAGTTTCTCTGACATTTTCAGCTTATATTTGCTGAAGGCACAATTTCTCGGAGGATTTGAGCAATTGATTTTACCTTGTCCCATTTTGACCACAACATTGATTGGGAGATGAAGCGATTAAGGGCTGCTACTCTTCCTGTTAACCTTTTTACTTCTCGTTTTGTCCTTGGAGAGGCCATTTCGATCAACGCATTTATTTGTTTTGGGTTAGCTTCGATTCCATGATATGTTACTAGATATCCGAGGAATTCCCCTGATTGCAGTGCGAACCTGCATTTGGCTGGGTTTAGTTTCATTATATGAAGGTTTAATCTTTCGAAACATTCCTGTAGTTGGGCTACGTGATTGTGTCCATTGAGAGAATTTACGAACATATCACCAATGTAAACTTCCATAGTTTTTTCGAGTTTCTTGGAGAACATGCGGTTTACAAGTCGTTGGTAAGCCGCGCCTGCGTTCTTGAGACCAAAAGGCATTACTTTGTACAATATGTACCGCCATCTGTCATAAATGCAGTTTTCTCACAATCTTCGAGATTCATCATAAGTTAGTTGTAGCCCGAGAAAATTTCCATAAAAGATAGGAGTTTGTTCCTTGTTGTTGCTTCTACCAAACGATCAATGTGTGGCAATGGGAAGCTATATTTAGGACATGCCTCGTTGAGATCGGTGAAATCAACGTAAACTCGCCACTTTCAGTTTTTCTTTTTGCCCACTGTATGTTTGGTTAGACATACCGCTTCCTGATTATTCTGTGATTATAGTGTTAGAGAATCCGACCCCCCTCTCTCCTTCTTGTGTCAAACTGCGGGAACCGAAATTCACACAGTCGATTTTAATGAATGGAGGAAAGTCAAGAAACCCTAACTTTCCTTAAGGTCCTGGATTTCCTACGTAAACACACGAATACGAAAAAGAGACAATAAAAAGATATCAAAAGAGATTGAACAAAGGCGTTTATTGATCTAAGACGAAGTAAAGTTACAGAGATTCACTGAAAACAAGATGCACGGAAGTTCATCAACAGTGGAGAACAGAAGAAACCGGACGATAAAATATTCTAAGTATCAAACTCGCTAGTCTAGCCGCCTAGAACCAAAGTTCTCGTAAAGATAACAATAACTTCTCCCAAAACCTAGGTTTAGGATTCTTTGCTCCTTGTCTTGGCTCATCTTATATAAGTCTCCAAGGTCGGTCATCTTTCCTTTTCTGCCCCTGATTCGAGTTTATCTTCCGTGGAAATCTTCCTTATCTTCTTGATTTTTTATAATTATCCTGAAACTGACAATTATCTTCTTTTCCATTTATCTTCTGTGGAAATCCGGTAGACCGTCATTGCAATGGGGTTCATTCTCGTTTGAAATCGTAACTGGGCCTTTATCGCGTTTTAGACCCTTTGGGCGTTTTGCAGTTTTAGCGTTTTTTACAATTTATTTCGGAGATATCATCCTTCATACATTTATACGATGTTGGTTCTGAAAAAATAATAAACCAATCATGTAATTGAGGCAATGTTGGTATTTAAGTTAATCGTTGTCGTTTTACATGATCGACTTGAAATTTTGGCGAGAAAACAAGTTATTATGATACTTATTGTAAAACTTTAACGGAAACTCCAATCGAGACGGAATAGAGCTGTCTTAGAAAAATAAGACAGATATAATGATGAAGATGGTGTGGTGTAGTCGCCAATGGGTGATTAGACATTGTGTGCGTGTCGACTAGACATTGTTGAGTGTTTTGTCGCCCATGGGCGACTAACCTATGTTTTGTGTCTAGTCGCTCATGGGCGACTAGACATTGAGTGTCTAATCACCTATGGGCGAGTAGACAATGTCATCATGTCTAGTCGCCCATGGGCGACTAGACATTGAGTGTCTAATCACCTATGGGCGAGTAGACAATGTCATCGTTTCTAGTCGCCCATGGGCAAATAGAAAGTGTTGCTTGTCTAGTCGCCCATGGGCGACTGGACAGTTTATTCGGATATCCGTCGTCCCGAAACTTATTTTACGATTGTTCAGAATGAGTTTACTTTGGAGGATAGTCTTAGTAATCCTAGACGTTGAATTCAAGATTACTGTTTTGACCCCAACAAATTTCTTCAAAATGGACAAGGGCATAAGGCTGACACTTGCTCCCAGGTCACATAGACACCTCTCAAAGGACAATGGGCCTATAGCACAAGGTAAAGTGAAACTTCCTGGATCTTCAAGCTTTTTTGGAATTGTCAACCTTTGGATAATAGCGCTACACACATGAGTAAGAACCATCATGCCTTGTATCTCCTTCTTTTGAGTTATAATATCCTTCAAGAACTTGCTATATTAAGGAATCAACATGAAAGCATCAATAATGGGCATGGTAATCTGAACCTCACTCATTTGCTACTCAAAGAGTGCCTTGTATTTCTACAAAAGTTTCTTCTTGAATCTGCCTTGAAAAGGAAGCTTTGGCTCATAGGGAGGAGGAGGAGTGAAAGTAGTTTATTTTAAGGAAGTAGTAGCTTCATTTTTGTTCACATCCTTCTTATCTTTACCAACCTTTCCTTTACCCTTAGCTTAAACTATCTTCTGCATGATCTCTTCATTAGTCTTCTCATCAACTAACACACAACTTTATCACCTAGATTGATGACTACCTCCCCGCCTTGTTTCTCATCATCCTTGAGGAGAACTCTTGAAGGTAACTCTCTACCACTTCTTAATGTGAATGAGTGCATTGTCTCCTTAGGATTTCGCTCAGATTTTCCAGGAAGTGATCCCATAGGCCTTTTAAAGTTAGAGTTCATGGTAGCAAACTGGTCCTCTAAAGCCTTGAACTTGTTTAGCTCATAGTAGCTCCTCCCATCAATCTTGGTGTAAATATTCTTCATTTCATCTCCAATGTTCTTTTAATTTCTTGCTTGAAATTCTAGTATTGAATCCACACTTGTATCTTTTGGCTGAACTTTTGAAGAGACTGATTTCCTTTAGAGGGGAAACCTAGAGGATACGTTTGCTTGGCTGGATATCCACCTTGCTGGTTATTATAGAAGGGTTTTTGCTGGTAGGTGTTTGAATATTGAGGCTTGTTTTGGAATGAGTTTTGGTACTGGAAGTTAGGCTCTTTCTTGTACCATTGACCATTAGCATTGATGAAGCACAACTCTTGTTGTCCTTCCAAACCCTCAACTTCATTAACCTCAAAAAGCTTCTTCTTGGGTCTGCTTACCAACAAAGTTCACCTTCTCTTGTTTTTCCCTATCAGAGAGAAGCATGTTTAACCTGTCTTGGAGAGACTTCAGCTCTTTTCTTGTGTAGAATTCATCACCGCCTCCACATTGGTTTTGTCTATCACAATCATCATTGTACACTGAGTCGCGTTGAGCCATATTCTCGACAAGTTCCATACCATCTTGTGCAGTTCTACCAAAGAAGAAACTATTGCGGCAGTGTCCAACATGCTTTGATACTTAGGCAACACTCCTCTTTAGAAAGTGCTTAGCATAGTCTCATTAGTGAAACGATGGTGAGAGCATTGTTATAAGAATCCCTTAACCTTTGCCAAGCTTCGCAAAATCCTTCTAAATTCTTCTGCTGAAACCCTAAGATTGCATTCCGGAGCTTGGCAGTTCTGGAGATTGAGAAAAACTTGTTGAGAAAAGGTTTCTTTGCATTCCTCCATGTTTCAATGGATTATCTTGGTAAGTTCTTCTCCCAGTTATGAGATTTGTCTCCCAAAGAGAAAGGGAATAGCCTCAACTTAAAAGCATCTTCTGAACTGCCATTAATCTTCACTGTGCCACACAACTTATCAGAATTATCTAAATGTTCCAAAGGATCCTCCAAAGCCAGTCCATGGTACTTGTTGCTCTTGATCATATTGATCAAGCTAGACTTTCTTTCGAAGTTGTTGTTCCCCACATATGGAGGTCGAATACCCGCCCTATTCCCATGGATGTGAGGCTGGTCATATGTTCCAATCGCTCTAGCTTGGCGCAGAGGATGCTGTGGCCTAAGGTTTGCAGCTCCTTGGCCATTTCCATCTTGAGCTCTCTATAAAGGAACTCCTTGAGGGTTTTTTCAATGGTTTTCGGCTCCATAGACATATTCTTGATGAGGGTTATCCTGATTTTCATCCATCTCTAACCCCAGTCTTTCCAACTGAGCCAGTCGCTCTTATTTTCTCTTTCTTGCTAATTATCTCCCTGAAGCCCTGATGTTGTCTACTCTTAGAACAAGGTCTATTGGTCCTACACTCCTCAAGTTCATGCACCTGTGATTCAAGAGAGGTGAAGAAAAAGTATCAGTATACAAATAAAAGAAAATAAGATTTAGTCCCAAGCAGTGACTAAATCCACTGTCAAAATCAACTTGTAATGGCGCCAAATTTGATAAAAGATTTTACTCTGTTCTAATCAAAGTAGTATAGATAGGATGTCAATCCAATCCTAAGTGATCGTCATGCAATGAGATACAAGTAAAGTGCTTAATCTAAGTGCAAACAATATGATGATTAATAGGAACAAGTAACAAGTGACTATCAAACAAACAATTAAAGATTTCAATCAAATGGAGAATTAGGACTTACGGGTATAGAAATTTGACTTCGAGTGACTTAGTTCCAATCTAAGGTGGCAAGCTATCAATCAAAATACTTCCTTAAGTCTAGATCACAACAATAGAAAAGTTCTTTATCCAGCCACAAGTCCCTATGATATTATGCATTAAGCATCAAATTTATTTGGCTTAACACACTCAAATATGTATTTAAATCAAGTTTAATAACTATATAGCAATCCTAACATCAAATGTCTTTGGTTATTCAAGTTAGAGAAAAGTTGAGTTGAATCAGACATTTCATCGAACACCTCTAGGGTACGAAATGTATACAACTCTAATTTAACTTGATTAAGGCTAAACTAGAATTAAAAGTACACAACAAGCAAGGAAAGAAAAGGATCTACTACTAAACATCTTAGATCTTCACTAATCACTCTAATAACCCTAACCCATGAATCTAAAAGGTGAATACTCACTAATAGACATGATAAACTCAAAAACCATGGAAGATTAAAAGTTAATCATGATTAGTGATCAAGATAATCCAATAGACACAAGAGATATAGATGAAAAGAAACTAAAGGTTGAATCTTTCACCAAAATAAGATTGTGTTTTGAGAGAAAAATCAGATTATCCTTAAGATTAGGTCTAAAGAGTATTTACATGACTCATCTAAACCTAGTGGGTCCAGTCAACAAACCTGAAAAGGGCCCAACAAATTATGAAATTCGGCCAAGTGAAAGCTACGGCGCGGATGCGATGAGTCGCTCTGACTTGCCACTCCACCCTAGTGCGGGTGATCTTCCCCGCAACCTTGGGTCGCTCTGAGTGATGCAAAAATCCCCAATTGCTGTGAGCGGTCACACTACCTCGTTCCAGGTTCCCACTCTGATCTCAAATCGGGTGCGCTTGCCCGCTCCGGTCGATGGCTCTACTCAACGCTCAACTCCTTAGTTGCTGCAAACGGCTGTTGCGCCCCGGTCAAGTGTGTCGCTCCATACTTTAGTTCAATGGCGCAGTTACTTTAACCCACTACAAATACTTGCTCCCATCTTTGGTTGAAGCTGAACGGCTGGTCTAACCTGATTTAGATTCTCGCTCTGGTCCAAATGCTTCTCATCAAGAATGTACTATTTCAATGTGGGTTACATCACCCGCAACAACGCCTTGCTCCACTTCTTCCCTCGCCAGAGCGGGTGACTCATCCCACTACCGTACGTCGATTTACTCGCCAAGTGATCATCTTCACTCCATTTTGAACCTAAATTCCTCTAAACACCTCCAAGAACTAAAAGAGATACTTCAGCACCTAATAAAGACTTATGTATGCAAATGAAACCTAAAGATGCCTAAATTCTAATCTAAATGATCAAAATATACAAGAATGGATGATTAAAAGAAGGTAAATGCACAAGATATCAAAAGCACATGGACTAAGGCTTTTACGGATGTAGCCTTTGCTCATGAGGTCCTGAACCTGCCTTTTCAATTCCTTAGCCTCCTTTAGATTGATTCGGTAGGCTTCTGGGTTTGGAACTGATGCGCCTGGAACAAGGTCGATATGATTTTCTATGCCTCGGATGGGAGGTATGACAGCGGGTATATCATCTGGGAACACGTACTTGTACATGTCCATGAGATTTTTGACTTCAGCTGGTAATTATTTGACTTCAAATCCTGCAAAACATACTTCCTTGAAGAGTATTAGTAGGTTAGTCTTACTTACATTGTTGATCTGGTCTACGGCCTTTTGCATATCGGGAACCTCATGTGGACTTAGAGAAGCTAGATTATGTTTCTTGTTGTTGTGGCTGAAGCTATAAACATTGGTTCTCCCATAAAGGATAGTCTCCTTGTCACACTGCCATGGTCTTCCTAAAAGGAAATGGTCAGCTTGCATGGGAACAACATCACACTTAACCTAATCATGGTACTTCCCAATACTGAAAGAGACCATAACTTGCTCGGCTATCTTGAGATCAGTCTCATCATTGAGACAATTAAGGCGGTATGGGCGAGGATGAGGAGTCTTGATCAAACCTAGCTTATCAAAAAGATACTTTCTGGCCACATTAGTATAAGAGCCTCCATCTATGAACAAACTACATACTTTTTCCTTCCCGCTACATCTTGTATGAAAGATGTTTTCCCTTTGGACTGTCTATAGATCAAAGTGGGCATTAAAGGCTATCCTGGTCACCAGTAACTCACAAGCTTCTGGGTAATCAGTCACCTCTTCATCGGTTCCAATGGCCTCCATTCCAGCTTCATCTTGGATTTCATTGTCATCATCGGCCTTAAGGATCATCACTCTTTTGTTTGGAAAATCCCTAGCATAGTGACCATTTTTCTGACATTTGAAACAAGTAATTTCACAGGTCCTTGTTCTTGAGTTGAAGATTTACCTTGGCCGGGTCAGTTGGACTTGGATGAGTCGACTTGATTCCTCTTGAACCGATTTTCAACCTTAATTGAGTATCCCTTATCAATACTCTTTCAGACCGGCTGAGTCCAAGTTCCCTTACTTCTGGAAGTAGACAAGTTAGTTCTTTTGATGTGTTGCTCAGCTTAAATGGCATACTGGAGTAGGTCACTGAAGTTCTCATATGGCTGCCTTTCCACCTTGTGAGCAATTCTGTCTTGTAGACCATCCAGGAACTGAGCCATCAAAATACTCCTCCACGAACCTAGTTCCCTGAGAAAATTTCCAAAAACATTTTTTTAAGTCCCTTTGATAATAAGATGGTACATACCTGGTGTGAAGCTTGGTTTGCATCTTTTCCCATGTATGGGCTCTCTAGACATGTCCATACATAGCAACATCTCTGTCCCACCATGCTAAAGCATTGTCAGTCAGTTGGGCAGCATCTAATGATATCTTCTTGGCCTCACAGTAATAGTAGTACTCAAAGATGTACTCCATCCACTTCTCCCACTCGATGTTGGCGTCCGGGTTGACCTCACCATAAAAGGTTGATGGTTTTGATTTGAGGTCCTTGCCTCCTTGCCAGCGGGCTTCTTCTTGTTGATCTCGTCCCCTCCTTTGATCTCGGTCTCAATCACCTTGATGCCTCTGATCTTGTCCACCTCCTCCTCTGGCTTATTTGGGTACGGGTTCTTCTCAGATTTTCGTGTCTGAATTGGTTCTATCCTCATCAAAAACAGGTGTTTGATGATTCCTCGTTTGGGGTCGTGGACCGTCGGGACAGGTCCTTTCGTCCAGTTAAGCTAGTTCCTCGGTTACGGTTTGCATGATTGTAGCGAGTTAAGTTTCAGCTGCTAGAAGCTGAGCATTAATCTCAGCCTGGTTGGGGCTCATCCCAATCTTCTTTCTGATACTTAGAAAACAAAAGGATTAAATGCAAGAGGGAATAGCAGACTTAAAAAAAGGCTGGTAAGATACTTAGGGTATCGACCATGCAATGATTTTTTTTAATTAATGCAAATAAAAGATTTTAAAATTAAGAAAGTAACTTTCGAACATAGAATCAACCAGAAAAGGAAAAGAGAGCCAAAAAAATTGAAATCAAATCCTAGTTAATGCTCGGTCGACCAAATAAGGCAAGTGGTCGATACTAGGCAATAAACAGATCCAATGGTATTTCTCCTCATGGTAAAGATATAATGCTATTTTTTTTTTTCGTGAATAAGAGAGAAAGAACAACCTAAGAATACAAAGATGCAGAGAAATAAACAACTCTTTTGGATTTTAATTTTATGGAATGATAAAAAAAGCTAGGCGAATGCAATGAGGGAAAGAGATAAGGGCCAAATTTATCTGTAATACCAAAATGCTGTAGGCACGAGACGGATCAATCCGATATGGACGATAAAGCTTCCGGATCCGATAACGAGATGGAATGGGCGAGTACTTGGATGATGGTCTAGAACCGATAGGCAGCCTGAAAACACAGAGAATATATGTTTTATGAGTTTTTATAGGTTTATATGATGAAACAGATACTAAACAAATGAGAAACATAAGGTATTAAACATTTTGGTTCGAATGGATTGATGGAAGAATCGATGAGCGATGGATTGAGATGGACGATAGCGATGGTGGACTGGATCTGATAGAGAGATTGATGGAGTTGGGATCGAGTTTTTCAATGTGTGTCTCTCTCAACTCGTTCAGTGGATAGAGAATGGATGAAGATGGCATCCGACTTGCTGGATGTGTATCTCTCTCATTTTGGATCGATGGATGATACGGATCGAAGAATCGCCACAAGTTCTATGGAATTAACTTGATAAGATTTGAAACATTTGCTCTTTGGTCGGCTTTTCATTAACAAGAAAGACTTAGGTCTCTAGGGTCAAACTAACTCATATATTAGCTTGAAGGTCAAAATACACGGCTGCTTGTAAGGGGTTTAAATACCCGATGCAGCTTTTTCCTTCTAGAGGACTTGAAACAAAATATATGGACTCTTCTTGGACTCTAAAGAAAAGGCTAAACAATGCCTTGAAATTTATTGGACTCGAAAATGGCTAACAAAATATCAAAAAATTTTATTGCAAAAAGAAACGAAAAGACACAAATCAAAAACAATAAACCGGTTAGAAAGCATAAGGAAATCTTACCTGGTTAGATTGTCCCTTCGGTTTAGTTGGATTGAACCTCGGTCTGGATGGATGAACTGGACCCGCTTGATGGATTGGATGGAAAATATGGTTAAGCTGGTTTGATTATGGCCGAGTGCTGAGAAGAAGATTGAACCGAATTGATCTTCTACCTTGATTGGACCGGTATGATATATATCCTTCATTTGGCCAGCTAAGTCATGATCCATAATATCATGGAATGCCTGAGTGAAACCATATGCTATGATCCGTGATCTTGACCCTGTTGTAGGACCTTTGCGCACCAAGGGAACCTCAGCTTGTGTGACCACAACACTGGCGTTTTCTGTTTTTCTCAACTGTTTGCGGGAATGAGACCCGGCTGTCTTTTACTATAACCGTTCTTACGTTCAAGCGAAGGCAGTGAGTTGTTAGATCATGCATGATGTCTTTTCACCAAAGCATCTACGAGAGACACATAAGATCAGTTGCTTGATCAAGGTACCGATGTATCAGAGGGAGCTGATAACCTCGTAAGTATGAAAAAGGTTTTATTTATAGTTGTACCCAAGTATTGGTTTCCTACATACCCCAAATGGGATCAAACCTTGCTGTAGTTTGCGTTATTACAAAGTAAATTTTTTTGTGAAACCTATGTTTTTTTTTCTTGCTCGTGTCTGCCTTCTTCTAGATTTCTTCTTCTGCTTCGTCCTTCTTGTCTTCTGCCTTTCCATTATTTCTATTTGAGGTCAGTTAAGTCGTCTAAACAGACTCTCGTTAATGTGACACATCCTTTCTGCCTTCTGACTTCCATAGATTGTGATGATTCCTTCGGCTGCTGGGAATTTGAGACACTGATGGTAGGTTGATGGGACAGCTCTCATTGCATGTATCCCCGGGGTTCCAATGATAATGATGTACATATCTGGGGAATTGATGATGGTGAAATTTGTATCCAACATGATCCCTCCGACAAAGGTCGGTAGTCGTATGGTCCCTAAAGAGTTTTGCGGCGCTCCGTTGAAACCTGTTAAGGCTTGTCTTCAAGGCCTTATCTCCGAGTTGGTCAGCTCCATTTTCTCTAAATTATCAGTGTAAATTACGTTCACCGAGCTTCCAGTATCCACCAACGGCCTAGATATTTTGCAATCAGCCAGCATTATCTCTATCACCAATGTGTCACTATGTGGCCAATCTAGATTCTTCGTTTCTTGTTCTTCAAACTCTATGACCGCATCATCTTTTGGCCTGGTACTGATGGAGTTAACTTCCCTCCCGTATCCTTTGAGGGATCCTACGGAATATTCACAATAGGGATTCCCGCCTATTATAACATTTACCTTCTTTCTTGAGGTCGGTGGCATAGCTGCGTCCGAGCTCCTGCTATCCGATCTCTCTTGGATGACTCTTCATTGGCCTCTTTTGCTTCCTTGGATTTTTTGGCTTCTTTGGACATCTTTATTTCTTATTGTAATTGTTTCAATCCTTCTTTTTGGTACTAATTTAATAATTAGTTTTTAAATCCGAAGCATCCTTGAGTGGTGTGTCCTCCTCGATTGTGGTAGTCGCACCATTTGTCTTGTTTATCTTTATCATTGTTTTTCCTGTTCCACGTGTTTCGTTTCAACTTGTTTGATCGTTGGTTTTGAGTTCTCCCTTTCTTCATCATCAGACTCGTCATTCTCGCTTACTTTGAAGGACCAATCCATGTTGTTCCGTGGACCTGTGCCTTTTTTCCGGTCTCCATTGTCCTCGTAAGCTCTCTTCTTTTATTTTGACATTGATGCATGATTTTCGCCAAGGCCTTATTTTCTTCTTCCATCTCCATGTATCTTGATGCTCGGCGGATAGCATCTTCCAGGGTATCAGGTTTGTTTAACAAGAGCTCTTCACGAAAGTGTGACTCAATCCATAAGGTATTTCGTAATGATGATATTCTAGCGCTATCGAGGAGGATATTTGAGAGTACCATCTTCAATCGTCCAATAGAGGTATGGAGTGACTCTTTCTCCCTCTGAGAGATATTACCCAGATCGGTATCTGATGCTCCTTTCTCAATGAACATAGAGTAGTGCTTCATGGACACGGTGGAGAGCTTGTTAAAATTGTTGATGGTATTGGCCTTCAAAAGAGAGAATAAATTGAGAGTGGATCCAGCCAAGTTTTATATAAAAATCTGGTAGTATCTTGAATCTCGTTCCCCACATTGAAACGAGTTCGTCCCTTTGCAATGCAGAAAGCGGTCATGTGAACTCGGCGATCGGTTTTTCCTTCGTACAGTGGGATCTTGAGTTTAATGATCGGGACCAGGATGCTGGTAACATGGCTCATGAACAGTGTTCTTTGAGTCTCTTCAATGACTCGATCGACTTCCAGAGCTGAGCTAGTAGCTCGATGAATCTGCAAGCGTACTATCTGTAGCTCCGTTTGATACCGTGCTAAATCACGGCTGGTATTCCCAATCTCTCCTTCTGGGATTGATGTTTCCTCGTTCGGGACCGATCCGTTGTTACTGCCTGACCCGTTAGGTCTCACAAAGTTTATATTCTTACCGAGAGCGGCATTTTTGAGGTTCCGGTGCTTGGGCCAGTAACTTGTTGATTCCAGCATGCCGCTCTGCCTGATTCCGGGCCACTTGCTCCATGCGTTGTAGAGCCTGCTGTCATGCAGTATCCTGGTCACCTACAGTTTGAAGCAAATTAGAATAGATGCTACGCAGATTTTTGGGGACTTCTGCTAGCAGAGCCTTTAGGTCGATGGGCTGAATCGCTGATGGCGGTGGGAAATTTTTGGGGCAATTTTGACGTCTGTAGAACTGGTTTCCTTGAGCATCTAGTTGCGGATTGTTTTGTGCGTCGCTTGCATTCACTTTACCAGATCCGTTTAGGGTGGTGTTTCTTCTCTCAGCGGCCGCCATTGTGGTATGGGTTTCACATTCTTTTTTAGAGAGATTTTAAGTTGAATCTCCTCCCCCCCCCCACTTTTACCGCCAAATGATGAATCTTAAAATTCACTCAGAAATAAGGTTTACAAATAAGGGAACTTGATTGCCAATAAAGCTCGAATGGAATATTAGGTTGCGATTAACTATGGAAAATGGATGTTTTATTGATGATATTGAAGATGAAATACAAGGGGTGTTTGATAATAATGGGAATTATATGTAACAAGAGTGTAGTTTAGCTATGGAGAAATTAGATCCCCTGGTTGGCTCCTGTTTCGTCTTTTATATGTATCTCCAGCTGATATCGCTCAAATTACCCCAGAGAAACTTTTTCTCTCAAATAAAAGTTTCAGTTGTAGTACTTAGGGCATCGAATCCGCAGAGACCGCGTGGACACAGTAGACTAATTATATTAATATTTAGCTAGGCAGATATTAATGACGCAGTAAATAACAGAATTCGAGTACATCAGTTGGTTTGTAAATAATATGATAACGTGGCTAGACTTAGGGTTTTAAGCAATAAAGTTATGATATATAGATGCCAAGGATGTGTGATAAACCATCGTAGATTCGAATACAATATTAAGATATCCATCTCTCACTGCGAGTCTAATCAGATGAATAAGTCTTGGTTCAAGCCTTCGAATGCGAACAAAGTGTGAGCGTCGATCGATACAATAGAGAGAGTGTCGATCGATACTATAGAGAGAGTGTCGATCGATGATTCCTTAGGAAAGCATTAACGTCTTAATCGATATGTTCACTAAGTTAATTTAGACCAGATTTTTGCATGTATCTAATAACCAAGCTCAGCATAATTCATGTAGTGTCGTAGTTATTAGTATCCTAAGTGCATGGTTCTAGTTAGCTACTCTAAAACACAAGCAGTAAGTCCAATTATGATGAAGGATCCTAAAGATTCACCCTACCAGTTATATGTTTCACTAATTCATATAAACCCTAATGAAAACCCTAAATCTAACAAAAGAAACTACTCAGACATGATTAAGCAAAGCCTAACAATAATCTTAACAAAATGCATAAATAGAGTATGGTAGAAAATTTGGAGTTCTAATACAAAAGCTCTGAAAGATTTCTTGATCTTCTCTCCAAATAATAACTAAAAAGCTTATAAATTGTAAGGTAGTTGTGGGTAGTCTCTTGCCCAAACAATGGCAAAAACACTGAAATACTAGGTATAAGTCGGCCATGGTAGTCTTGTATGTCGGTCTTGACTAAAGTCGGCCCGTCTAATTGTGTTAGTGTCAAGCGACACTAAGGAGGTAGTGTTGATCGACACTCTTCCTGAATCTCGACTCTGACTTTTAATTTCTCAACAGCTACGAGTTTCCTCAATAATCTCTAGAGTGCTCCAGTATCTCCACATTGATCCAAAGCATACTTGAACCTTAAAAGACTTTAAAATAAACTCCAAACACATGAAATAAAATCCAAAAATCACATATACTATGGGTGAAAACGGGTAAAATTCATAGTATATCATCTCCCCCAGACTTATCATTTTGCTTGTCCTCAAGCAAAGCATAGAATAATAATGTGAAAGAGGTTTGAAATTGCAGGGACTCACACAATTTGAAACTTACTATTATCACCTCTGCAATATTGCAAGCCACATAAAAACAATGCTAACTTTAGAGGTATCTTATGTACTCTACTCTAGCTTAGCAACCAAACCATCTTGCCAACAAGTTAGTTGATATTGTCTGACATACTCCTCTAGTAACCTCATTTCTTATAATAAAAATGTGTAGATGTTACCCTAGGAGTATGATCAAAGGACAGATGGACTCTTACTCAAGTAAGTATCTGAACACACAAGTGGTCTTCTCTGATCCCTTTCTTTCCTGTTTCCGTCTTTCATGCATCCTAAAGTGACAACCTAACATCCGTTTCTATCATTCCTTTTCATTAGCATTTCCTAACATTATGACCCGAAGGTCCAACAACATGTGGCCATAGCCAAACATGCGGTCGTAGCCAACCTGTGGTGTAGCCAAACCTGCAGACATAGTCAAACCTGCGGCCGTAGCCAAACATGCGGCCGTAGCCAACCTGCGATGTAGCCAAACCTGCGGACATAGTCAAACATGCGGCTGTAGCCAAACATTCGAACGTAGCCAACCTGTGACCCGCCGGTCCATTAACCTGCAGCCGTGGCCAACCTATGGCTGTAGCCAAACCTGGAGTCTAAGCCAACCTACAACCTGAAGGTCCATCATGGCAAAAGCCAAATTTCACGGCCCAAAGCCAAAACATGATCATAACATCTTTACGGCCTGAAGCCAAAATATACTTTCTTTATTTAATTTCATTGCTTAATCATGTATTTCTTTATTTAAGTTCATTAATCTATTCCCGTTCTTTCTTTAATTTATTTCATCCATTTCTATATTGTTTCCACCTAACATACCTATTCTTTTCAAGATCAGTTCTACGTTCGTTCACATAACATACCAGTTTAAATATAACATCATCACACGTAATCTAACATGCAAATATCATAAGAACGCATGAACGTTCTTCGATCCTTGGAAACTACCTCGAAGGACTAAAAACAAGCTTTCCATAAACAATTATCCTGACACATAATCTCCATCTTAACGAACCAATTATGACATACAATATTGATTATTAAGTTTCCATGAATCACGCCGTCACCTTGACTGAATATCTAGGATTCGAAGATTGAACTTCATTTTTTTTTCAGCGAAGAGATGTTTAGCTCCTCCTTGTTCGATCCCTCTTCTCGAACTTCTCTCTCTACCAACTCGTTCATGATCTAAAACTTCTCTCTAAACTCTTTTTCTTGGTTGTGTGAAAAGTGAGAGCTCAGTGGTTCCTTATATAGGATTTCCCAAGTTTCCTCACCAAGACTGACACTTAAAGCGAGTTTTCTTATTTGGTTTGGTCGTAGATCACCATCAATGGCTTGACTTAATATCTACAATTCTTTCCTTATCTAACTCCCGCAAATCCAGCTATCCTTTTTTATAATTCTGCAATGATAGCTAGTCAAACTTTCCTTACTTGGTACCAGTTTTGTCCAATTACCAAACATTCCTCAAATGGCCTTGCAATCTCAATCTTTCCTTATGTATGCTCTAATCGTTCTGTGATCGGATCACCGTCACTCAGCCCATTCCAAAAATTCGTTCCATGAGCTCATTAAATATCCGAGACTTGGTCAAAGTACAGTGTATTCTTCCAACCTTCATGAATACAAGTGTTTCCACATTTAGAAAAATATGATCCTTGTATAATTAAACCTTTTGCAATTCATTTCCTTCGAAGTTAAAAATATTCTGGGAGCGGATCGTTACAACTCCCCCCCCCCACTTAAATAAATTTGTCCTCGAATTTAGTCTCAACCAACCACTTATTAACTAGTGAATGAAACAATTATGGATACGATGCATGTATCTTGGTTCCATGCACTCCAACTGTTTAATGGAATTAATCTTGGGTTTCGTCCATTCCAGTTTAGTTGTATCCATTCCAACTGGAGATTTCATTTCACCGCCACTATGGTCCAGCATAATGGTTATGACCGGAACATATTAATACTCGAGTCATCTTCATTCATGCAACCAACTGTGCCAATGAAAAAGGTTTTTTTTCTAGTTTGCATTCAGAATCCCTAAAACTTGGACTACCCCATATTCTTTGGATGGATAAGATCTTTTGTAAGTCAACTTGATCACCTGATTTCTCACTTTGTGCACTCCAATTATCTGTAAAGACCTTAATTGACAACATCATTGGCGCTGCATGCAATCCTTTTACTCCCACAATCGTCAAGATGGATACGTGATGGCACATTCATAAAAAAAAACTAATTTCAATATCATATGCGTCCATGAAACAACACTCCTAGATAAATCGCACTAACGCCGACAAACTCGTTTGCACTCTTCCTGAACCGCAAATTTTTCTTGCAGTATGTCCTCCACCATACTTTACATTATGTTCTGTCAAACCACTGAATGGTTTAACCAACTTGTAGAGCCCTTTATTAACAACAATTATTACCAACTAGTCCAACGAAGTTTCTGATCTTGTTGGTTCTTTGTCCTCGGCCAATTGCAAAGTCGTAACCTTTTCTTAATCCGACCAACCCTTTCCTCGGACATTGCACTCATGAACCCAATTCACGTTTTCTGATAAATCCACTTGCTTAACTTCATGTAAAACCTTGCTTCCATAAACATTCTACCAACATTGAATTTAGCCCATACCTCTCTCTGCTCAACTTATGCATCCGTAATGGTCCTAAGAATACTTCATAGTTGTTCTCGATCATTTATTCCGCCCTTATTGCTGATACTATTGAAATCTCAAATTGCTTCCACATTTTTATGAAGTGCCAGCTTTCCTTCTTCTCGTCGAGCTACCTTTACATTTGTCCAATTTATGTTAATTCGACATTGATCCCACAAGTTCATTCCAATAATTCTTTTGTACCATTTATCTGGTAACATGATAAAGCCATTAAAATTTTCCACACTCTCCACCATCATTGAAACATCTTGATAAATGACATGCGACTTGAAAATCTCGATGTATGCTGCACGACCAAATATAATCTCTTCTTAGAGCCCATTCTTATGTGACCAATGTTAGGCGATTTCCTGCCACACAAGGACTATGACACCTATAGTCGGAAAATGTTTGGCCTTCACCACCACGTTACTAACAAGCGGACTGAATCCATCCTTACATCCATCTTGTGTATACATGGTACCACGTTCAACTTAGATATCTAACCACACACGCTTCCCTGTTGCACTTTTATCAATCCATTCAGCTTCCAACAAGTGTTACACCACCACACGAATATTCAACACTTCATAATTCCATAAGACATTAACTTCCTTCATTATCTTCAAGAATTAGCTTAACATCTTTCACAGTCCCAGCTAGCCACTTAGTCAACCAGAAATCCATGTCGTATTTCTTCGTACATTCTACCATTGTATCCACTTCCTCACTAAGGTTGACTTACCGTGATCCATCGCACATGATTTTAAACATATTTCCTCCTGCTGACGGAACCAACCTAATACCTACATTGCCTACCTATTCAAAACCCGATAGTCAACACTTTTTTCTTATCCTTAACAAGACTTAAGTTAGTTTTCACTAACTTCCTGCAAACTCATGAAAACAATTCAATTAAGCCATTTGCTAATCAATTAATCCATTTGCTAAGCAATTGAATTGTAAACACATACTAAGATATACCTTAGAAACATCACAACACATCCTTTGCGCGAGACATAGACCATCGCTTTCTTTCCACCTTGACCCACAAATCCCATTTTCAAAAAGCGGGGTAGACCAGTCAGTTCTGTCATGGCTAACTGCTTTTTGAACTAAATGGTCTACCATGCTCTGATACCAAATTGAAAAACCCCAACCCATAAATATTTGAGAACACATTAAATATTCAAAGTAAAAGGTAAAGTTGAATTTTATCGGATAAAACAAGAGATATACTGCAACTTTATAAATGAAACACGAGACTGAGTACTTAAAATCCTATAGTTTACAATAAAAATATCTTATACAAATCTTCCAAACATTAGCCAAGTTCAAAACCCCCTTCCCGATGGTCTTTATAGTCTCGGGATCTGGTCCACACAATCAACCTTACCTGCCTCGCAAAGGAAACATTAGTATGCAAAATTAATCAGTGAGGACGCTCAAAACCACCGACATACAACTCGATAATCTAGCAATTAAATTACATGTTCCATTCTAACAACCTACAAATCCCTTTCTTTCAACCTGGCAATCCATTTCAATCATATCTTACTTAGCCATTTTCGGATTACTTATCCATTTTCATGCACCCGAAAAATGCAACCTAACATCCGATTCTATCATTCCTTTACTTTAGCATTTCCTAATAGTCCGACCTGAAGGTCCATCAAAATGCGGCCATAGCCAAACCTGCGGCTGTAGACAACCTGCTGGGTATCCAAGGCTGCAGACGTAGCCAAACCTTCGGCTGTAGACAACCTTCTAGGTAGCTAAGCCTGCAGACGTAGCCAAACTTGCGGCCGTAGGCAAACCTGCGACCCATCGGTCCATCAACCAGCGGCCGTAGGCAAACCTGCGACCCATCGGTCCATCAACCAGCGGCCGTAGACAACATGTGGTCGTATCCAAACTTGGGGCCGAAGCCAACCTACGACCCGAAGGTCCATCACGGCCGAAGCTAACTTACACGGACCAAAGCCAAAACATGATCATAACAACTTTACAGCCCGCAGCCAAAAATACTTTCTTAATTTAATTTCATTGCTTAATCATGTATATTCGTTATTTAAGTTCATTCATTTATTCTCGTTCTTTATTTAATTAATCTCATCCATTTCTATATCGTTTCCACCTAACATACTTATTCTTTCAAGATCAGTTCTACGTTCGTTCACATAACATACCAGTTTAAACATAACATCATCACATGCAATCTAACATGCAAATATCATATGAACGCATGAACTTTCTTTAATCCCTGGGAACTACCTCGGAGAACGAAGAACAAGCTTTCCATAATGAATTCTCCTAACACATAATCTCCATCCTAAAGAACCAACTATGCCATAAAATATTGATTATTAAGCTTTCACGAATTACGCCTTAGCTGAATCTATAGGATTTCAAGACTCTGAACTTTGTTGGGCTTTCCAGCGAAGAACTCTTTAGCTCTTCCTCGTTTGATCTCTTTTCTTGAACTTCTCTCTCTACCTTCTCTCTAAACTCTTTAAACTATTTTTCTTGGTTGTGCAAAAAGTGAGAGCTCAATGGGTCCTTATATAGGATTTCCCAAGCTTCCTCATCAAGAAGAACACTTAATGCCAGTTTTCTTATTTAGCTTGGTCAAAGATCACCATCAATGGCTTGACTTGATCTCTAGAATTCTTTCCTTAGTTGACTCAAACGCATCCAACATTCCTTTTGTATAATCCTGCAACGATAGTTAGTCAAACTTTCTTTACTTGGAATATGTATTGTCCAGTTACCGAAAATTTCTTAATTGGCCTTGTAGTCTCAATCTTTCCTTATGTAAGGTATGATCGTTCTGTGATCGGATTACCATCACTCAGCCATTTCAAATTTGTTCCGTGAGCTCATTAAAGATCCGACACTTAGTCAAAGTACAATGTATTCTTCCAACCTTCATGAATACAAGTGTTTCCTCACTTAGAAAAATATACTCCTTGTATAATTAAACCTCTCGCGATTTATTTTCTTTAAAATTAAAAATACTTCAAGACCGGGTCCTTACACTATGCCCCTTTCATGGGCCCTGATAGTGATAGAATCCAGGCTTTATTGCTTTTGGAGAAGGATCTCAGACAGGGTCTTGAACGGGGTGAAACACAGCTCCAACACAACCATTTTTCAAAATCATATTTTTATTGTTATCTCACATAATCTGTCTTATATGGCTCATGGAACCAACCAAGGTATGTACCTTTAGATATAGGGAAAAAGAAAAGATAAATAATTTGTGACTTACAACCTCACAAATTCCAACTGCTTAAAAACTTAGGGAATCTCCATGACATCTATCTCCCTACAGTAAAGCGGTGTGGAACTTTTAAATTATGTTAAGCAAATAGGCAACTAGATCTTGCCCCGCACAATCGCGCAGTATTTTTCTATTTATGAAAAACCATATTTAAATTATTGATTTTAAGTTTATATAATTACATCAAAATTTTGTTTTGTAGTTTTCCTTTGCATATTTTCATCTAATTTTTATATTAGTTATGAACTAATATTTGGATTCGACCCCTAAGTACTACAATTGACCCTCTTATTTGACAGATTAAAATTGCACATAGGTAATTTGAGTTGATATCTAGTGCTTCTGCCTTTAACACTAAAAGCAGCTAGTTTTATCTCCTCTGTCGAAACTGGTCTGGTGAGCATCGCATTCATCTCAGGTGTTACTCTACTTTTGAAACCATCAAACAGGTATTCGAAATCATGAGGGTTTGTGCTCATGAAAAGCTCCCTGAATACTCCACAGCTAAATTCCCTTTGGGTCCTTCTGAAAACAATTTTCTTCCAAGTTCATCTTTGAGCATGAGCACCTTATTTCGGATTTTACGGCCTTTAACATTGTTGTGAAAGAAGGTAGTATTCCTATAACCTTCTCTCCACCATCGCTCCCTACTTTTTTGCCTCCAAAACAACTCTTCTTGTCTATGAGCTTTGGCAAGATCACTCTTAAGACGCAACATAGTGAGATGGTTAGGATGAACCTTCGTTATCGCAGCTTCCAACAACTTGGTAAGTCTCTCTATATTGTTCCTTGAGTTCATGCTTAGGGATTGTTTCCATCTAGCTAGTTCATGTCTACAATTGTTAGTCCTCTCCATAAAGAAAGTATTACTATCAATCCCACTCACATTCCAACCTTTTCCACCACTTTTTCTAAGCCCGCCTTGTCCAACATCCTTTGGTCAAAATAAAATTGACCCCTTCCCTTATCATCCGGTTCGTAAATGAAGTCCACTCGTACTGAACGATGATCAGATGCTCTCATATTCATGTACTCTATTTGAGATCGAGGGAAAAGGCAGAACCTCTCATTGTTTCCGAAACTGCGATCTAGCCTGCATTGGACCCACAGTTTATCTCTCCGGCCAGCCCACGGCAGTGTCTTCCCTTGCTCCTTAATTCTCTCAATTTTCAGTTTGTTGCAAAGTTCCGAAAAACCCATAAAGATGAATCCGAACGAATTGCACCACCTTGCTTTGCATTGTTGTTCATAAGTTCACTGAAATCTCCAAGAAGAAGCCACAGATCATTATTGGTGATACGAATATCAGTTAATATATCCCAAACCTTCTTCATGTGTCTGACAGGGTCGCCATACACACAGGATATGTAGAGCACCAAAGAACCCACTTTACTCTGCAACCGATGACTCCTTTATTGATCAACAGAATCTCGACCTCGTAAGATTCTTTCCACAATAGAGCCAATCCCCCGCTCCTTATAATTGGATCCACTGTGCATAAAGAATCGTAACTCAGCTCACCTTTCAAATCTTCCAAATATTTACATTGTTGTTTAGTTTCCAACAAGAACAAGAGCTCATGAAAATGCTATTTATGAATTTCCCTTAACCGTTGAAATGTCTCGTCACTTCCAGCTCCTTGACAGTTCCAGCTCCAAATGCTCATGGGATGGCAGCGGCTTCAAATCGAAAGCCCCCGTATTTTCTTGAGTTTTTGTTGATTTGTTTGCAAGCGGTTCAAAGGGTTGACTGCTTTTCGTTTCCCATTCAAATAAAGAGATGATATTGGGTTCTTTCCCTCTGGTTGGAAGCTACTCAAATTTTGAGAGGTTCTGGATTTTCTCACCCAGGCAGGAGGGCGTTTGTGGTCCTTCTTAGATCCCATGTTGCTGGTAGAACAAGACAGGAGAGAGTTACCCAGTCTAAAACTAACAAAAAAATTATTGTCGGTGTCTCCTCTTTTTTTGGCATCCCTCATCTTCTTTCTTGAGTCTCAAGATTGATGCTCTAAACTTGTAACATATCAATAGCAAGGTCAGTTATTTTCTGACAAAACAATTATATGTGAAACAATCAAGTAATATTACCAGTAGATAATACTTACGGATTCATCAGCAAGAACCATTTCCAAGGTCTCTCTTTTTTTCTAGAAAGCTTAATCTAAAAAGATATCTTTGATTCCACGAGTGAATCACTTTTACTTGGTTTTTACAAGTCGTTTTGTAGGGTTTCACATTTTTCAGAGCATTGATGTTATTGATAGGCATCATTGTAGAATCTATATATATACTATATTAAATGGAGAATACTCTCAATGCTCAACCTATCCACCTCAGCAAATAAATTCCTCCAATAAAATTCAACTAAATTTACATGTCATCTTTATAACTGAAATATATCGTTAGCAATCTCTCCATCTTCTCATACGGGCTTTTACTGCTTCCGTCTATTTGTATTGCCACTCGAAAATCCCCAAAATAAATATATTTAGCATAAGCTATATTTAGTTTTTCTCCTTTCCAGGAACTATTCAATCGTTTGATTAACCACACAAATATATATCAAACACACATGCATATCTTCAAAGGTCTCAACTAAGCCATGTAGTCACGTTGAATAAAAAAGTTAAATTTTGATTATGAAAAATATCTTTGGTTTCAAATACTCGATCTGATATGTAATTTTCCAGATTTAAATCGTTCTCAAGTTAAAGCCATGCAACTGAGATTGAAGTATTAGACATTGAATTATATTCCAACTACACAGCGAGACTCGCACGATTCGTTACTATTTTTCAGATAGGTAATGACGGTATTTAGAGATTTTGATCTATATTAATGTCTACTACTCTACGGCTAAGCATTTTCTGATTTTTTTTGTTTTACATATATGTTTGGGATTTGACCAATTTTGATCGGAGACAAGAGATGGATTTTAATCCTACAATTCATAAACCATCCATCTCATCCGATATCTATGTTCATGTAAGTTAATCTTCTTAAAGTTTCACCACTATGAGTTTTGGCTTTATCTCATAGAAAATGGGTTTTCATCTTCTAGCCTGTACATATTTTTACAGTAGATGTATATTATAGATTTATCTTGGTTTTGTGATTTTATCCCATAAGCTTTAGTTCACATTGATGATGTTTTTAGTTGTTGCTTTGAGATCCCACATCAAGAAAGTCTCTAAATTTTGATGTCACTATGCTTTTGGTTGCAGAAACTTCTACAATGCTTCTCCTTATCCTTTTACCAAGAATATAAGTGACTGAAATTAAAAATGACAACAATCTCACTCTTTGGTTTAGAACAATAACAAAAGAACAAGTGGAAATATACAGCATAAGAAGCAATGGTGTGGTTAACAATATCATCTAATTAGAAGAAAAAAAGGTAAACAACTCATCGTTCGTTAGAGGTTAGCTGTTTCAAGAAAAGTGATGTTCCGGAGTTCATTTTGTACTGGTGTTTGGCCAGCGTGTGATATGCATCACAATGGATATCTTAACAATAACTTTATGATCACATGGCTTGACCCTCTCACCCTAATATCTCTCTCTCTCGTGCCCATTTACTTGTACGGATCTGTCTGATCTCATATAATTTTGTTGTTATTTGTTGGAAAATTCTAAACTTAAAAAGTTATTCCTATTCTCACGAACTTTAAGCAGGTTCAATGACGGGAGCTTGACCAATACGTACGTGGATCGTAGATTTCACTCGAGGTTATCTTTGAGAATGTAGGAATCAAGAACAATTTCTTATGAAGATCCTACGACCGCCATAAGAAACCAGGGCAAGGTGAACATTACAAATTTATTGTCATACAGAATTTCACAAATAATTGCCAGCAAGTCAAACATATCAAGGGTAACCATTGACCATGCTATGTTGACGATGTTTTAGGACTTATTCATTGCTTTAACGTATATTGATTATTTCAGAACCTCTAATCAGTTTCCAAAGCTATGATTGATTTACTATACTTAAAATATGTTTATTCGACAATGAAGACATGAGGTACATACTGGTAATGATCAATTTTGCATAAGGGCTCATATTGACTTGGGTTTTTTTGTAGCATAATATTGTTGAATCTCTCTTATATTTTCTGCCAAGAGTCCTTTTGACAATACATGTTAAGATGTTTAGCTTGTGGTTCTTTTGCAAAAAGTGAATGCGTATGATATTGTGACAACCTGTCCCGTGGACCTCACTGTTCCATAGACCTCAGGTTCACAGTGATGCAGCGCACCGACCCCAACCCCTCCATTATGAGTTCTCATTAACTCCATAATTAGGTTGTTGGTGAGACTCAAACCCATGTCCTCACCCTTTAACAGCACTCCCACAAGACAAGCTGTCACCAATTGACCTGCAGATCAATTGGTGACAGCTTGTCCTGTGGGAGTATTGTTAAAGGGCGAGGACATGGATTCGAGTCTCATTAATAACCTAATTATGGAGTTAATGAGAACTCATAATGGAGGGGTTGGGGTCGGTGCGCTGCAGCGCTGTGAACCTAAGGTCTATGGGACAGTGAGGTCCACGGGACAGGTTGTCACAAAAAAAGTCGACTTTTATATAACGGCCTACTCCACCCTGGAGGATCAGCCGGCCCTGAAATGCATCAACCCTAACTCCTCCCCTTGTGCATTTCTCGTAGCACAGGTAGGTTATTGGTGAGGTTCGAAACCCCGACCTCACCCTTTAATAACTCTCTCACAGGGAAGCTGTCACCAATTGAACTGCAGGTCAATTGGTGACAGCTTCTCTGGAGGAGAGTTGTTAAAGGGTGAGGTCGGACGTTCGAACCTCACCAATAACCTACCGATGCGACGGACTGCATAAGAGAGGGGTTAGGGTCGATGCGCTGCAACGCCAGCCGGAGTTGTGCCGACGTACTGGCCAGCTGGGTCCCACAGAGAGGTTGTTACAGATATATTGTTAAGACCGTTAATCAAGTTGTTAATAATCCTTAATGTTACATTGTTACAAGGACGACTTGATTTCTACTTAAATTTTTTATCGTGATTTGTTCTGTTGAGTTACTGGGCAATATTGTTGCTTGTTTCTGTGAATATTATTAGTAACATTAACAATGTTAATTTATATTATTAGTGCTTGAGGTTTGGAACTACTATATTGAAGAGCCCACTGGTAGGTTTTTCCCAACTATACATTCAGAGAGTTTGACATTACCAAGTGCTTTCTATGGAATGTTTGATGGCCATGGTGGACTGGAGGAATCACTTTACATGAAGCAGAATGATAGAGCTAGGGTATGTAAATCGATAGATGTTCTCCATTTTGGACAACATTTTCCTAGAACTTCAGAAGTCTCACCGAAAATATTTTCTTTGGCTGATCTCGCAATGGATGATGAAAGCATTGTCAGTGGTTCATGCGGGACAAACTCCTTGATCGCTCTCATAATCAGACGACATCTTCTGGTCGCCAACAGTGGAGATTGCCGTGTAGTTCTATGCCGGGGAGGAATGTTTGTTGATATGTCTTCCAATCGCATAACAACATAGGAACCAGAACCTAGGCGGATAAAGAATCTAGGAGCATACTTTGAGGACAGTTACCTCAACTTGGTTTTTGCTGTCAGCGTGACATTGGGAATCAGGAACTGAAAATTTCTTTCACTGGCTCCCATTCACCTATGATCCCACACCCAAAGATTTAACAGAAGACGATGAGTTCTTGAATTTGGCATGTGATGGTATATGGGAGGTATTGTCAAGCCAGAATGCAGTGAGTTATATAAGGCAAGTACTGAGGAGGCATGGTGACCCCATACAATGTGCGATGGAACTTGGGAAAGAAGAAGCGAGGCTTAACTCATCTGATTATATGACAGTTGTGGTAATGTGGTTCTGGCAGACCTCTCTGCATAGAAAATAAAGGTTGTATATACGAAGAAAGGTCGTTTTTAGACCAATCCATCAATTATTTCTCTAATTGAATTTGGTTTAAATGAGATCAAGAATAGAGACTTACACCAGGGTAGAGAGGAAAGGACATGTTTGTAATGTGGTTGGTCATGTTTGTTTCATCTGTTTGTTAGGTTGTTTTAGAAGAGAGAGAGAGAGTACTAAAGAAAAAGAAAAATGAAGTTTTGTTAGGATTATTCAAAACAGAAATTATTTGTAAGTCAAACATATCATTATGAACTTCACTTGCTTCAAATCAAAATACAATGTTAAGATTTTAGGGTTTTCATTCTTGGAATCTGTTGGACTATTTCTTTGATACTCACAATTGAGCACTGGCTTATTATATAAATAATTTTGAAAAAATAAATAAATCATATTACAGCATAATATGCTTTTCTATTTATACAATATACTCCCCAAACAACAAGGCCTAGAAATGAAGGGGTATGTAAAGACTTGGCAACAGAAGTCTATTATTCAAATGCAGTTCTTTAATAACCTAGAATTAATATAATTTTTATTATTATTATTATTATTATTATTATTAGCATTATTATTATCATTATTAATATTATTTATGATCATGTCCGGGAATATGTTTTATATATTTTTACTTCCAATATTTGTGAATTTTTCACAACGAATAATTCAACAAACAATTAAAAATTTTCTTTTTTCTGAAGGCAATTTCACAAATAATTATTAAATTTAAGGTTTTGAAGTTGAAAAAGTATTTTAACCGTAAAAATTTTACGTGTAATTTTAGAGAGAATGATACCATTGATAAAACAAAAAAATGGTAGTTATAAATCATATAGCACAGAAAAAGATGTATTAATCAAACTCTTAGTTGATTTGATTTTAAGCCTATAGTTTTAGCTTTTGATGTAATAATATTTCAAATAGTACTATATGTGTTTTCTATTATTATTTACCTTTTGTACTATAATAATTTTAACTTCATTTAATAATTTATATTTTGTAAAATTCACAATATATGTATATATATATATTATACATACTCAAATACAAATAAATAATATAGACATAAAAAGAACAAAATTTATGGTAATAACCCAGGGG
>CAJHQP010007059.1:0-34379 GCA_905132765.1 Moricandia arvensis | reverse complement strand
TGGATGACCTTATCCAAGTCTGGGGGTGTGACAAAGACTTCCACTGGAAGACTTATTGGAAGACTTTACAATAGGCGGGAAACCTAAATTCTTCTAAACTTTTAAGCGGAAATAGTAGTTAAGTCATCTAGTAAGTCTTCTATTGCATTATATCTTCAAAAATTTAAGTATTCCGAAACCCTAAAATCAAATATATTATTAAATCACATACAAAAACTTTATTAAACTTAAACTAAACTTATAAAGTGCTTAATATATACAAAACTAAACATATAGGTCAAATTTAGTATTTGAAAAAAAAATTAAGATACCACAATCTAACCCTAAAAACACATACAATATTATGACATAATTATCAAACCCTAAACCAAAGAATATCATGACTAACTTACATTCACTCATCTATGTTGAAAACTATTCAGTTTTAGAAAATCTAAATTTACATCATTTATAAATATCTATAATTAAAATATTAGGATTTTTTACTAATCAAAATATTTTTTATAAAATTTATAAATTATTTTTAAGATATACATCATGAGAATATTTTGAGGGAAGTCTTCTCACTCGCAGGGTTATAATAGTAAATTACAATACTGTTTTTTTAGTCATGAGGGGATGTTTGTAATTTCACTAGCCTTTTGAGTTACTTTTGCATTTGATTTGAGTTGGGTACACTTTTGCATTTAAAATCAAGTTGTGAGTCATATTTGGGAAATCCTCCTATTAAAAATTAAACTTAAATTTTGATTATAAGTGTATTATTTCGTGTTTAACTATTTTCCCAATTGTAACCAATCAAAATTCAATAATCACAATTTATTTAGTCAAAGTTTACAATATACAATTATCACCTAATAAAAATAGATTGAAAATGCAAAAATATTTTTTTAACATTTTCTTCCTCCAAAACATTGATAATTTTAAAATATAGGGAGTATAACTTAAACATCAAAGTTTAAAATCATGTGCTTTTATTTTGTGTTAATTTTATCTTTTATTTATTTTAATACGATATTTCAATTTTAAAATTTGTTTGGTATTTATTATTTGTAAATAAGTATTTACTATAAATTGTGAACTCTGTAGGAGATTTCATTATGAAAGTTTCCATGTTTAGATACTACAGAAAAGTAATTTGGATAGATTGTGTGCGTTACACATATGCAGATATATTTGTCATTGGTATTGTGTAGAAAATATATAGCCTTGCAATATTGTTTGTGTGTTATAGTAGAAGCATACTTCCATTATTTTTTGGGATTCCTAAGTTATCATTAAACAGCTTATGATGGAGTTGGTATAGCGAAAAGCAAGATGAATCGATTGGTGATGCTCCATAACCTAAAAATTGACCTTTACCCAAACTTATTTGGTATAACATTATAAATAAAGATGGAAAATCTAATAGTAAATATATAATAGACTGGAGGTAACAATTTAAAAAAAAACCTTTGTAATTTAATTTTTGTAAGATTTAAAAGTTTCTTAAAAAAAATATAATTGTTATTTAAAGAGTCAGAACTCTCTATTTCATAAATTATTTTTATCTTAATTTGTGACCAAAATCCTAAATCGAAATTAATAAGTTGGTTAAAAAATGTTTTTTTCATGGAAAATAAAATTGAGAATATTTTTTTTTCAATTATGATTTCAAAATAAAACATGATTTTTGATATTATCTAATATTTAGACGATTAGTAATATTATATTAATGTATAACTATATAATAAAAATAATTAATTTATTAATCCATGGTTTAATAACAGTCGATCCGGTGACCGTGGAAATAATCTGGTTCAATGTCCAAGTCGAGTTTAAAAGTATTGACAGTATGGGTAAATTGTTTTACTATGTTGTTTATTTTAATTTCTTATAATAATAATTAAATCTTATATACATATATATGTATATATCTAATTTTAGCAATCTTTTGTATGATATGCTACAATGTTTGATTCTATGATTTCTAGGTTTGTTACTTGAGTGAGGAGAAAAAATTGTGTTGCTATGGTTTGTAAACCAATAAACCAGAACATTACCCTTTCTAATATCTTTTGAATTATTCAAAATATTTTTAATTTCTAGTTCAGAGGTGTTTATTGGTGTCATACAAACAACCAACTTTCTCATGTTTTTATTTTATTTTTAACTTAATCTGAAAATCAAAGACTATCAATGATTTGTTGCTTTTGTTTTATGGTTATTTGGAGCTAATTAATTAACAAAGAATTCAGGTTACACAGAGAATGAGGATCCCATACAGTCACTTAAGAACATAGATTTGTTTTAAATCAAGGTGATATTACCTTTATCCCATACACAGAATTATTTTCCCTAAAATGGAAAGTCCAATGGCATGTATGTTTGCATCTGACCCTGATTATAAACAAAGTGATATATTTCCAATTTCTCTAACTCTGGCATATTTGCTATGAGAATAAGGAAAAATAATGTGACCACAGGAATGATCAATAAAGCTTTAATATGTCTGCGAGAGTTAAGAACCCGTTTTTTGGTCAACCCGAGAGTTAAGAACTTCGAAGTCATTTCTTACTACATCATGGTCATTGTTGACACTTGATATAATCTACTGAAAAAAAAATTTTGCCTAGCAAAAAAGGATGAGTACAAAAGTTTGAGACTAAAAGAAAGAAAGCTACAAATGATCAAAAAAAAAAGTAGAACACATACCTCGTTTGTTTCCTATGCTAGCTACTACAGATACAATATATGTGTAAATTCGTATCCTTTTTCCCTAAAACTACATTTGACAATATATAACTCAATTATGATGTAGTGCTATATATGAACAGTATATAAAGTCTCATCTCTAAATGTCAAGCTCACCTCATCCTCCATAAATCTTTTACAGCTACATCTATGCACAAATGCTTCACCTCAAATATCATATTCCATGACAAAATTGATATGCGTTGGTGTCCAACACTTCTCTATTTTCACTCAAGTAAATTCTCATAATCTTACCAGAAGCTTTCTTCACCAGACATTTCTTCATGGTCCGCTCCTTTGATACAATACAAAAAATGTAAGATTAGTAATATGACACTAATAAGAAAAAATAATAGAACATATATTTTGAAGACTTACAATGTGACTTTCTTGAAAAATCTCATAAGACATGTTAATTGGAGATCGTGTGAGTCCATAACACCCTTGATAAAGCTCAAATAGCAAGAAAAGCGGATATCAATACAAAATAGAAAAACATCTCTTGAAAGGCCACACCAAGAGATACTTCTCTAACCACATTTTACATAGAGCCTTATGTTCATTGTCTTTTAATTAATCACGTCATCCTTCCCCATTGGTAACACTGGTGGCACATAAAGGATGGATCTAAACTCGACTTCATGCTACAATAAGATAATTATCAGTAATAATTCAAGAACAATAATATATCATTAGTGGATCAACATGATATCACCACTTTTTAACATATACAAATCATAACTTGCTTGCGTTGTTTCATGGATATACTATTTCAACATATGTTTCCCTCCAACGTACTGTTGTGGAGAGAGTTGATGCCAGTGAGTCCAAATACTCGTTGAAAGATTTTATGTAAAACTCATTGTTCTCCTCTGTTGTCACCTTATTAGAGGTCAAGAGCTGCAACAAATAAAAATACTCTATTGATTCTGAGCGCACATAAGATATATTGAGCAGTCTTTAACCAAATTGGTCGCGTCTCATTAGTAAGCTCTCAATCCCGGTATCTCTCAACTTCCTTCTTGGACTTCCTTTTCCTCTGTTACACATAAAAAGACGTGAACTCCAAGCCAGCTATCCTTGCATATCTAGATATTCCCTGATACAGATCAAAAATATTTTTCTGGTGCTTATCAAGATAATTCTCAGAACATGATAAGAGAAGCAAAATATACCTCTGTTTGGTCATTCAGCTTCCTTTTTTATTCAGCTGAATCATCTCAACTTCAACCTGTATAAAAGAGAACCAAACATGGAAATAAGAATCTTAATTGTTTTCTGTTATGTAGCGTAGCTACATATAGCATATTACATGGTAGACAAAGAACTTGGGAATTTACACCATATTTAAGTTCTAATATATGTCATCACGTTGATCATACCTCTTTTGTGTATCTTTTTTCTTGCCACTTGCATATATATAGATTGATACAAACATCAAATAATTTTTCAGGAGCTTCTGAATTCGTTCTGGATCTGCAAATCCTTTGTCATCCACTAAAAAGAGTAAGTTTAGGATGTAGGGTTTTTATGACAGAGAAAATACTTTCATTGAGGTACAAAAGAAATAAAAAAGCATAACCACCTTAAGATGCTAACTAATTCATGTTCCTCCAAGTATCAGTCTCTTCCTTAATGATATAACTGCTTGAATTTGCTTCTCCTCCCCGTACATATTGCTTATGAGACTTTGTGCTCTTCGCTGACATAGTAACCTTCGAAAACATAGATAATTAACACATTATTCAGTTGGTGGTGAGCTGAGCATAACAATGATAAGAGTACACAGAAAGCACAACAAAATAACTTAAGCGATATGCAACAAAAAATGATGAATAGAACCCCATACCAAACTGACCAATTAAGTTGTTGTCGCCACCTGCATCTTTGGTATCTTGAAAATTGTTACAAAAATGTGTAGTTGGTCGATAATAGCAGATCCTAAACTAATAATGAAATCACCGTTAGAATCAACATTCGTTCGTCAACGTGCAAATTCTGTCTTTTTAAACCCAAACATGATAATACTAAAGATCTAATGCAAAAAAATTAAAGGATTCATAATGCAAGCCTTACCTTCTCGTCGAAGAGTAGTTGAAAACCAATAAGCATTCAGTTTTGGCATGATTTTGGGAACCATCACGTCGAAGAAGACGGTGTGAGGAGTTGCAATGATGGATTTAGAGTCATTAAGAGTAATCCTGCGCATGTATTTGTGGTGAGAAATTGAAATACATTTGGTCTTCATATAATCAAACATTGAATATGTAGTGAAAGAGGAATACCTTAGGAATGAAACGTCATCCAAAAGTTACAATTTTGAAGATGACAATTAGGGATGCAGATCGTGGAAGAATGGGAGAAGCCATCAATAACGACATGAGAGCTATATGGCATAGACTTTTCACTGGAATTCATAGCCATGGATGTAGCTTTTCAGAGTAAAGATTGATTTAGGTTTAGATATAGAGCTGTAGAGAATGATTAAGGGGAGATGAAACAAAACATTCAAGAATAAATTGAGAAGGTAACACAAGAAAAAAATAATCAGAAATCAGAGAAAATGAAGTGGATGAGTCGGGGAGATACTCTCAATGCTTGAAACGAAACATGGTTACTTGACATGGGCTCGAGTCATTGTAATACAGCCCCCACGAAAAGTCCATTCTATCTCAGCAATTGTGACTTGGCAAAATCAAATTTTTTCATTGGTTAATTTTATTTGCTGATGTGAAAAGGTTAAATGAAACTCATATATAACTTTTAGTATTGTAAGATTATTATAATTTGCTTGACCAATAATTTTAAATTTTATTTTATTATAACTAAATAAAAAACAAAACTAAAAATATAAACATCGGTTGCCAAATAATCTAAATGATATTACGAATAATAATTTATGGTAACTAATGTGAAAATTATAAAAAAATAATGTTTAATTAATTCTTTTTATAGTTATAAAATAGCATAATATAATAAATGAAAGTCTATATGTAAATTACTATAATAATTTTATATTTTACAAAAATAATTTTCCATACAATATTCACTCGCAAATTTGTGGGCAACCATCTACTTCCTATAGGGGTCAAACCCAATTCCAGCACACGACTACAGTCTAGCAAGTTCTTAAACATGGGCTAGATGAAAGCGGTATTAAAGAAAAAATAAGATAGCAGTATTAAAGAAAAGCATTCTATTCAATATATTAAATTATTAAGAAGAGATTGGTATGATGAACCTTCCAACAAGCACATTTGACAGTGTTGTACCCATAAAAACTCTAGCTTTACTCTCTTTTTTTTCTCTTTGTTATCATATCTGAACACTGAAACATTCATGCCCTATTATATATCTAACACAACTTACACCCACTTTCAGCTACAAGCTCTGAGCTCTTTTTGTTTCATCCTCCTTCCGCTTCTCCTGTGCCATCAACATCTTGTCAGCTTTCGCAAAAATACCCTAGTGTGTAAAACTAACATGACACTTACATTTGACTCTGTTTGTTCAACATGTTGCGGAACATCATCCCCTCTAAGGATTTTTGCACCACATCCTGGTGATCCTAGTGAGCCAACAGCCTCTTCATCAACCAAGACTGCCTTTATACTCTGTGATCCTTCTTCTGTCGTGCTATCTGGTACCTGTTGAGCATTTAAAGGCACCAACACAGTGTTTGTAGAGACCTACATGCAATGATTTTAAATAGAACTAGAATTTGATCGGTGCATCTGCACGAATATTTATTTTAATTTAATAAACATATAAATTTTTTGACAACACAAGAATGTAATGGTTGCACAGATCATATCAGTGTTTGTTTTCGATTTGTAGTATGTAACATTTATGATAGATCGACGGTTTTTAATTGTTTATCATTTGTTGGTTGTTCATATTGTGGTTGGATACTAAACCAATCAAAATATAAGTTATATAACATTCGTCAATTAGTAATTCTTAATTACATTAACCATTTTGATGGATTTATTTATATTAGTGTGTTTATGTATATTAATAAATCTATTTTTCCAAAACAAAATGTTTTATGTCAAATAAAATTCAGTTATGTTTGATAAAATAGATGTGTCATTTCATTGTCTTCTCTAATTTAAATTTCTTTTTATATATATACTTCTTTTATGATTGATCAATAAATTTAACATTTCATCAAAAAAATAGATGGATATGTATGTAAGCCAAATAAATGTTATTCTATGTTTATTTTTAGGGAAATGTTAAATGAAAATTTTAAATTATTATATTCTTGTAATTCAAATATATATAAATATATACGAATAATATTAATCATCAAATTATTTAATATATTTTTGAAAATAACTTTATATGTTTAAATAAAGCATTTATAGTTATATTTTGTATGTGAAATGAAACAATAATATATATAGATATATAATATTTAAAAATTTGTCACATTATAAACAAATCTATTTGATTTCATTCAAAAAAAAAATTGATTAGAGAAAAACCAGTTACAGAAAAATCAGTTAGAGAAAAATGCTAAGTTTGGTTAGAGAATAATCTAACAAAATAATTGATCTATACTTAATTAATTAATAATTATTAAATCAATGCCACACATTGTAATTAATAGGATGAAAGAAAGATTATGGGAAAATATCTCAAATAGACATTTTTAAAGTTTTTGTCACAAAAATAAACTTAAAAATTTGACCAAAATAAATTTTTTTATTTTAAAATTTTTAATTTTTTTTAGTTTTTTTTTTTAAATTTTAAACCTAACCACAAAACCCCACCCACATAAATCTACACCTAAATCTAGATGAGTTAATCCAAAATGTATATTTACACTCTTGAGTTATTTTTTTCCTTAAAGTCTATTTTGGTGATAAAAAAAATTTTATGTCTATCTTACGGTATTCATCAACGACTGTTTTTAAAAAGTATTTCAGTTTTAATAATATAGATATGTATGTGGAAGAATTAAGAACTATAAAGTGCTATGTATGTTTAAGAATTAAGGACTATAAAGTGCTATATATGTTTAAGAATTAAGAATTAAGGACAATTTAGTGGATGTGAATGAGTCCGGATGGATAGGATGGGAAAAATTGAGCTTATGGGTACATGGAATTGCAATCGCAGAGAATCCGCCCTGCATTCTGAGTTGGAAACGTTAGGCTGGGCGATGGAGAATATGCTTTAGAATTCGACATGTCTGAGCTTTGGCACAGACTGCAAGAATTTTATCAACATGCTCAACGAACCTCATGCATGGCCATGATTTGTAAGAGGGAAGATAGAGACTTTGGAGATCTGTATCCCAGATTTCAAGATTACCCATATTCTAATATAGCAAAATCAAAATCAGGCCTCGATTGGTACAACAGATGATAAAGCATTAGCAGAATGCTGTAGAAGCAGTATGCTGCAGAAGCTGTATTCTTTTTTTAAAGTTTTTAATAAAGTGATTGGTAAAGCATTAGCAGTATACAATTTAAAAATTATCATAGAAGTTAGTATATAATATATTTATTTTAAAATAATATCTATATATATTATATTAATAATTTATTTGTTATTACAAATAAAAAAATTATTCATTTTTTAAATTATATTATATTTTATATGTGAAATATTATTATTTACAAAAATGTAAATTTTTTGTTAAAATATTAAATTATATTTGGATATAACATAATTTTTAATATTATAAAGAATATATAAATAAATAAGTTATAAAATTTCTATATAAATTATCAATATTTATTTACAGAGTAGTAAATGATTCAAATATAAATTATTATAAAAATTAATATATGATATATAATTTATTTATCAGTGTCTAAATAATATATATATATATATATATGTTTCGTATATAAATAAATATATATTCTTTTATACTTGTTTTTTAAAATAATGAATGATATGTGTAATTATATAAATTATATTATACTTTAAATGTGAAATATTGTTCTTTTAAAAAGTTAAAAATATTTAACTGCAAGTTTTATTTTTAAAAATAAAAATTTATATTGTTTTATTATAAAAATATTTTTTATATTAAAAATAAAAATAAATCAATTATATATAATTATTTTTAAATTTTTATATATTTTAAATGCAAATGCTCCTCCAAAAGCTTCATATGAGAGCATTGAGCCTAGAGCATTTGGAGAGCATTAGCATTTAGTAAATGCTCTTCTAAATGCTTCTAAAGTAAATGTTGATTGGATAATAGAGAGCATAATGCTTATGCTAATGCTCTACCAATCAAGCCCTAGGTCTGTTAGGTCTTTCCATAAATCTCTCTATTTTATTGGTTGTTTTATTCTGGTATGGTTATTCAAACCACTTTCCAGACCACTTCTAGTTTGAGTAATAGAACAACTTTTTGACTGCAAAAAAAAAAAAAAGTGCATTCTTCAGCCATACCTCGAACATTGCTTCTGTGAGGATACTTTCCAGTATAGACCGTAAGCCACGTGCACCAGTGTTCTTTGACATGGCCTTCCTCGCGATTAGCCTCGTTGCACCTTCAGTAAAACGTAGTTGGACCTAACACATCATTCGGACAGCAAAGAGGGTTAAAGCAGAGGAAAGAGGCATATGTAAGTATAGTGGTAAGTATGAGGTACATTATTCATGCGAAACAACTTCTGGTACTGTTTGCCCAATGCACTCCTAGGCTCTGTTAGAACCTACGTAAGGAATCAGAAAGAGTTATAACCCGTAAGAGAGAAAGCTGCCTCAAATAAAGAGGTTTGACGGAAACTCAAGATGAAATCTCGTACAGCCATCAGTCACTTGCTAGAGTGGAATAAAGAGAAACAATATGCAGCAGGGAAAACAAGATATATTAGACAACACTTTATGTCTTTACCAAATCGTAAACAAGGGCAAAACTAAACGACTAAAAGATGTTTGGAAGGCCACTCCAGTCCATAAGCATAATAAAGATTCGCAAACAAGCTACCTGTACAAGCTGGTCTTCATTTAGTGCAGATAAGCTCACTAAGATGGGTAACCTTCCAACGAACTCAGGAATCAGACCATACGCAACAAGATCTTCACTTTGTAACTACAAACAATTATAAGTGCAGCTCTAATAAGACAATGAACAAGTTCCATCAATTTGACCGGAAAGAGTAGGCATAGGATTTAAAAAGTTATTCCTTACAGATTCCAACAATGAGGATGTTACTGCGGCACTACTGAACCCAGAAGTATTCATGTTTGTACGAACAGAAGCACCAAAACCAATAGAGGCATCGTGTTGCCTGACCAATAGAAATATATAAATATATGCGATTCAAGCTGAGAAATTTACACAGAAAAGGATACAATTAACGCCTAATTTATACTATAAGACTAGAGAAAATTTACCGTTCAGAAACAGTTTTCTCCAGATTGATAAATGCTCCACCACAAATAAAAAGGATGTCTTTTGTATCCATCTGCATATTTAGTTTTTCGTCAAACTGGAGTATTTTGACTGGCTGTGTCACAAAAGTGCTTTTCAAAATGCTTGAAAACTTGAAGCAGGAGACTTTTCACGCATTTACCTGGATGCTATCTCCTCGAGGATCTCTCCGTAAACCTTTCTCTGGAATCGGGACACTGACCACCTGCAAATTTGTTATTTAATAGAAGCTGGAATTTTCAATTTTTGGATCACCTAGATTGACGAATGTTAGCACACTATATTGTAAAAGCCTGTTTTTTTTAATCAATAATGTCTGAGCATATACGTAGCTCGCCTTTGTTTTGTTTCCGAATATGCAGTCTCTATACATATGCACATGTAACACGAAGGCGAACAAGGAATCTATACGAAGTTGAGAATAATAAAAGATAAAGTAGGAAATGGTTACAGTTCCTTCCAGCAATTTCAGTAATGACTGCTGGACACCTTCCCCAGAAACATCTCTACCACCATTTGAGCTATGAGACTGAAAGAGAAAAAATAGGTTGCTATCATTAATCATTTCAGGATGAAGGTAAGGAGTTAAGAAAACTTATACCTTCATACTCATCTTATCAACTTCATCAATGTACACAATTCCCCTTTGAGCTTCTTCTACATTGCACCCAGCTTCCTGCAGTAACAAAGCATAACACCTGAATAGCTGTGCAAGCATGGGCAACAAGGTTTTCCGGATTCAAAAAATAGTGGACCAAGACGAAAGTGTTGAAAAGATGCAAAGTTTCTGAACTGTTATCAACTATCGTATCAGTAGTGAAGATAAGAAAGGAACATTTGTAGCTTACGAAGTACTCTCCCAAACACTATCCAGTAAGCAGTTTAGATGACATCTCAAAAGATGGTATAGACTATAAGGGAATGGTAAAACAAGAAACGGAATACGAGGTGATAGCATGCCATACCACATATAGCTTGTACAGTATTGATTCCACATCTTCACCGACATAACCTGCCTGGACAAGAAGAGTAGTTTAGTTGTGTTAAGATGGAGGCTTGTATAAGGTCTCCTCTAAAAAGGACATGCAGAAAACATCACTTCGTTTTACAAAAAGATATTTCAAAATGGTAAGACATCCTAGTAGGTCTAATGATTCAGCGATAAACAACATACTAGGATTCTCAGGAACTAGTCAATTACGCAAACGCAAATCTATAAGGGATTTAACATGCCTGAGTTAATGAAGTCGCATCAGCAATGGCGAATGGAACATTGACAATACGCGCTAAAGTTTTAGCCAGTAAGGTCTTTCCTGTTCTTAAAATCAAGCGAGAAAGATAGAGGACGTAAGCATGGCAAACAAATAGGTAAAGAAGATAATAGCTGACAGACCTGAACCAGTAGGGCCAAGCAACAAGACATTGCTCTTATCCAATTCCACGTGATCATCATCATCATCCTCCATAACAAGGTTACATGATTCTGAAACAGACCTGGGCTTCAACAAAAAAAAAAAGAAGGAATGAGCTTCGTAGTAACGCAGGCATATAAGAATGATAAGACGAACGAACCCTTTTATCATGGAAGCATGATATATTCTTTTGTAATGATTGTAAACAGCGACAGCGAGCACCTGCACAAGGAAGGAAAGGCGTGTAAATGGGAATTCGAAACAAACAAAAAAAAAAGAAGAAGAGAAGAAAAGAGAAGAGGACCTTCTTTGCCTTATCCTGACCAATGACAAACTGGTCAAGGCCCTGACAGATTTCCTTAGGTGTGGGAAGCTTCATCACGGGTTGCTCAGTTTCAACCTCATCTTCGTTACTGAGACCTTGAATCTTCCAATTCCTAGGAAAAGATCTCTGAGCCTGAGCGGTTTCATCATTCCCTTTTTTGACCTTACCAAGCTCGATAAAGCTTCCTTGAAGGGGAGAGAGCTTGAAGGGCCTGAAGTAAAAAGCGGTCTTGCATTGGGGACATAAATTAACGGCTTGATAGATCCCAGGTTCTCTGGCTGTTAGTGACAAAGGGCGATTGGAGAAGACGACCAGCATCTGGGCGGAGCAACGAGGGCAATTCACGTCACTTCTGATGTAGTCGTAATCATCGCCGCCGCTGGATTCGTAAATACGGCGGCGGGAGGAGATGAAAGGGAAAGGGAAAGGGAAATGGGTAAGGGTGTTGGAAGAGGGTCGTTGAAGAGGGAGAGAATCGGCGGCGGAGATAATCAGTCTGAAACTGCGGGAGACAAGAGATGTCTTCCTCGTCAGAAATCTTGAGATGGATAAGCTACACAACATTCTCAGATTCCACTTCTCTTCTCCCTCCCGTTTTGGGTTTCTTCCAGATTTACACTCCCTTTCTTTTTATTTTCTAATTTCTCTATTTTTCACACTAAGCTAGGTGTTTTTAATTTAAAATAACATTTTGTTATGTTTTTATTTTATTTTTTATCATCAATTGTTTTTGTTATTTTACATAAAAAATTAGTATAAATCTGATTTAGTTGAACATAAAATTAAGATCAAAAGTATAGGGGAAATTGTCAAAAATATCACTTTTCTTATACCACTTTTTATGTTTACCTTAATCATTTTTACATTTGTTTTTTTAGAGGGAAAAACACATTTATAACCTTTATATTAATTAATTTAAGACTTAAGATTTACAGTTAAGGGGTGGTGTAGAGTGAGGTTAGGGTTTAGGAATGTAAAATTTATGATTTTAATTAATTTAAAAAAAAATTGTCTTTTAAAAAAATGGTATTTTTGAAAATGTCTCTTCAATGAAGGTAAAAATGACAAATGATACAACAAAAGTGGTAAGCTTGAAATTCTCCCAAGTATAATGAGAAATTGTCAAAACTAACATTTTCCTTGTATCACTTTTCATGTTTACCTTCTTCACTTTTACCTTTATTTTTCAAAGAGAAAAAAACACACTTATAATTTTTTGGTTAATTAATCTAAAACTTAGTTCTTAGAATTGATGGGTGGGGTAGGGTTTAGAAATGTAAAATTTAGGATTCTAATTAGTTTTTAAAAAATTTGCCTCTTAAAAAAATAATATTTATGAAAATGTCTTTTTAATGAAGGTAAAAATGAAAAATAGTACCAACAATGTGGTAAACATGAAAATTCCCCTAACTTAATTTATATTTAATAATATATATGTAAATATATTTAAAATTATATTTTCTGATAGATTTTCATTTATTTATTTGAGTTAAGATATTAAATTAATTTATATAAAATTAAAAAAATATAAAATTATATAATTACTAGAAAATAAAATTAAACAATTTTTTTTAAAAATTTTGTAGATATAAAAAGAGAACAAACGTAATGACTAAAAACTATATTTAAGAAAATGCATAAAATTTGCAAATCTTATTTAATAATAAACATTGTCTAATGATAAAAAAACAGTAAAAAATATTTTGAAATTTGTAAAAAATATTATATTTTTATGATTATATTAATTGTAATTATGATATATGAGTTATTATCATATTTAAAATTATTTACCAAAAATATAAATTAACATCAAAATGTAATTGTTCTGATCACATTTTGTTTGAAGCCATGTAATACCTTTTATATATTAAAGCACAAATCACTTCACCAATCCCATTTATACATGTGAATTGTGTTTCATTTAAAAATAAATACTTAAAAGAAAAAAATTTGAAACAAGATTTTCATTTATATCCACCTACAACCAAAAAAAAAGAAAGCAAACATTATTTAATTGTTTCAACTGTTACATCCACGATCTCCACCTTCTCAACCTACATCAAAATCACTTCTGCAATGTATTTATTTATAAAATGGACTCAAAGATTTTAATTTATTATTGGAAGTAACTGATGCTTTCATCTCTCTCATAATTTTGATTTTGACAACATCCTATCATTTTTCTTTTTCTTTCTGGAAAGTATAGAAAATGAGTAAGTGATAAAGTTTATAAGGCATGACTGGTTTAAACGCAACGGTTGCGGTTGCGGCTGCGGGAGCTTGCGGATGTGGGTGGTTGCGATTTAAGACGTTAATAGCGATTTACACGACTGGTACAGCGGTTATAAATTTTGAGTTTGGAAATACTTACGACTGGTTGACTACTAAATGCAAAAGCGGTTTATTAATAAATTAACAATATTAACACTTTATATAATTAAAAATATTAAAAATTATATTATTATACTAAATAAAAAAATATATTTATAAAATCATAGTATTAAATTATAAAAAAATATTTTTAGGTTTATATATATATATATATGTATTTATATATTAATGTCTAAAGTTTTAGTAAATATTCTTGTTTAAAATTTTTAATTTTTAATTAAATATTTTTAATTTTGATATAACATTTTTTTGAAAAAAAAAATATTTTTGTTTACTCTTCCGCAACTGCCCACAACCGCTAACGCTAGCTGGAGCCAACTTTTGATTTTGAGAGGTTTGGAGCGATTTGAAACGGTTTATAGCGTTTTTTTGTGATTGTTACAAAACGCCAACAACCGTTATCAACCGCAAAAGATGCGTTAGCGGGTGATATTGGGGAAACCAGTCAAGCTCTAAGTCTTAGCAATTAGTTATGTTCTACTGTACAATTTGGATTCCTTTTTTCTGTTTTTTTGTTGCTGAGAAATCAATGCTACCACATCATCATGTGACGAGCTTTCTCCTCAAACCAAAAACTGCTCAACTGAAATCGAGTTTCTTCCTCTATGCAGGGGCGAAGCAACGTAGAAGACTAAGGATGCATGTGCACCACTAAGTTTTCAGTTTTGATCATTTTTAAGATAAAATAAAAAATTTTAAGATAAAATAAAAAGAAATTATTATAATTACACTCATTCATCCATTTTATAAGCTTTGTGCACCCAGTAAATATCTATCTAGATACGCTATTGCTTCTATGTTTCAGACTGAAACAAAAATAGTGAGATGAAGACGTATGATTATCAAAAATTGAAGCAGCTTGAAGAAGAAGAAACTTCAACGTATAAGGTGATTTTCAGCATAAACCTAAATAAAAAAAAAACTTATGTTCAAAATTAAAGTCAACGACGTTTGAAGAAAAATGGAAGGCAAAAGAGATAACTTACCCAAAGACTCTCAACATATTGCTTATGTTTTGATTAATAGGTTAGATGTGAAATATTTTCACTATATTTAATTTACGGTTCATGCTATCATAATTATTTTCTTTTAACTATTCAAGTTTACTTTATCTAAGATAAATATTGATTTTTTTATCAAAAAAGTTAGGTTAAATTATAAAAAAGAGGTTTTTGTTATTAATTAAGGATAAAGAAAACAAATATTTTTGAGTTTATTAAAAACAGAGAAAGAAAACTTTGTGCATAGCACGGATGAAACATACTAGTTTTCTACTATGTCATGTCACCTTTTTTAGTGAAAGTGATTGTGATAATGACATATAACAAATTATCTCTCAAATAATGTGTAAGCGATACACTTGTTGTTTTTCTCTCATCAAAAAAAATTGCCATGTATCCAATTTTCCAATAATAATAGCATTTATAATAAAATGTAGAATCCGAATGACAACATGTGGGACAAGATGCGGTTTAAATATAAACAAAAACTTATAGATACACAAGTACATGTAGATATTTTTTTCTACAGGCGGTCGGTCATTGTTCGGAACCTAAGTGTGTAACATTGAGACACCTTCTTCATGAATTATTTACGGTAGAGATGAAAGACAATTTTGACTTTTTTATTACGTACCAATATATACATATTGTTACTAGGGTAGTTTTAAGTGTTTTACTTTTGTGGCCCCTACTAATGGTAATAAAAAGAATATAATTTACTATTTTTTATTTCCAACAGTTTTGAAACCTAAAATCCATCAAAAGCAATTAAATTTTCTTATACCATGGTTTTTTCTTCTTCAAATCAGTTCCAACGGATGATATAAAAACGATGGAAATTTTGATTCTGATTGATGATGAAAAAAGATACTGCCGATGTACGATGAATCAAGACATTATAATATCACCATCGCCGACTCTGCGACGTTTTTGTTCCTCATGCGCAGCGAAATCACCGCGACCAAGCTTTCTCTCCCGCAGATCTTCCTTCTCGACCTCGGTTTGTGCTCAACAACTCGTCTCTGTCGTTGCGCCGTCGTCACTTGAACAATAACCAGATCCAAGCTTCTCTCCGCCGCAACTTTTCTTTTTCCGCCATGGTTTGTGCTTTGCAACTCCTCTATGGCGTTCCCGTGACCTAAGCTCTAACCGTTGACTCATTTGATCTTCTCCTTCGCCTTGGAATGAAGCCACAGTGGTTCAAAGTTTAGATCAATTGATCCATTGTTGGTCGAGTTGTCCTAATTTTCACATTTAGTCCTTTAACTGCTCCTTATCTTCATTTTTGCCAAAAACTCTCGAATTGCAAATATGTCCTCGTTAATTGTTCACAAACTTCCAAATGAGCAATTTAACCCATGATTTTTTATGTTGGATGTAAGCAATGTTTGATTAGTTATTGTTTGTTCCCGATATTTAGTGAAAATTGACTAACATAAATTCGGCTTTGTAGAGAATAAGTAACATAAATCTAGTAACCAAAAGAGACGTTTTATCTAGGTTGCACGAAATCGAATAGGCATACGCATACGCGGAAACATGATTTCTAATAATTTAGAAATGGAAATGTTGTAGAAATGTCTATAATATATATATTACAATTAATCAACATGTATGCTTGTTTTTTTCTTTTTTTCTTTGATTTATCTAAGAAACAAAACCAAGTAATAGAAGTGTTGTTTATCTTTGTACATTTTATAAAACTTTTAATTAAAAAATAAAAAACTAAAACAATGGAGCCATCTTCATTCCAAGTCAATCATTCTACGAAAATGACAATAAATATCGAAAGATAATAATAAAATACATTAACAAGTAATCATTCCATGGTGAGTATATACACATGAAATTAAACAAATAATCATTAACATCAATAACAAATAGTCATTTGCATTTCCAAATAAGAACCGCGAGTTTCTAAAATGGAAACACAAGTTTCCATCATGTTTCCAGAAATGAGATTTTTAAGAAACGTATTTTCAATGCATTTCCATAAGTTTCCAATGGATTCCGATTTCGAAACGTTTCCGAAACGGGAAATCAAAGCTACAAGTGTTCCTTTTTCTTATCTTCACTACAAGAGTTCATTTCTTGTGTACGTTATTGTGATGGTATTTGTATGTAGTCATTTTAATATCCACGTGTACACTTTTGTGCATGTACATCTACAGTGATAGACATGAGATACACATTGACAACGATTAATCGTGAAACATAATCTTGTATATTTACTAATAGATAGGATATTCACCTGTACGGTTAAAGTTATCCACACTTACGATAAATCTTGATATATTTATATTTACATGACACTATGTACGCTGACTTTAGTTATTCACATGTATAATGATTCACATGTACACTAGTTACTTGTGCAATGATCATGTACACCTATTTAGTAAAACATAATCTTTGAGGATACAAAAGTATAAATTTGGTGGTCGATCTAGGATGAACGAGTTAACATACAAACATAGATTAATCATTTATTAATCTGGTATGAGTTTTACACTTCAACTTTTTTAAAACAAATATGATAAATGTATATAATATGAAGATATTTTAATATTAATTTAATTCTGGAAAGAATACTTGTAGGATCTTGTAATTTCAGTAACTGAGTTGTACACCTAAATCTCGTTGTGACATGTACACCAGTTTACAAAGTATCTGCGTGCAATGGTTTTTAGCTTTTATCATCTCGTTGACCAATTTTAAATAATATTGACTTAGTTATCTCATGATTTTAATGGGTTAATGGTTTTATATTTTACCATTTTAATTTATTTCATTTTTTGACAAATCAATTCGCTCCAAGTTGATATCTCATAATTTTAATGGTTTTTACTATCTTAATTTAGTTTAATTATGTCATTTTAGATTGTATTTAGTAATACATATTGCATTGTGTTCATTTGGATATAACAAGAGCTAAAGTGAATATTTGTAATTTTGGGGTCAAATAAAGAGGACAAATATATTTATTCAAGAGTTTGTGGTCAAATTGAAAACAAATCTAAACATGAGAGACTTAAAGTGCAAATAAAAAGTTGATTTGGTGGCGATCGATCGATAACTATCAACTAGAACGATCGATCTCTGGCAATCCAGTTCCAATGGAATAAGATCGGTCAAAGCATATGATCGTGCTAAGAGAAGGTTTCGTTGGTGAGAAAAGGTCTCGGCGCGATATTGCAGATCATGTCACAATTCAAAATAAGTCTCGACGGTTGGTGAAGATATGAAATCGTTGAGAAGGAAGAGGATTGTGGCGGATTAGAGTTATCGTGGTCGTACATTACGCCGGAGAGATGCTAATCCGTGGTGCTTTCACGGTGAATAGGAAAGACGGAGACGTTGCAGAAGTGGTATTGTTACGGCGGAAGAAAAGCTTGCAGACAAGGACGATGATATGTAAACGTGGATCTCTATCTCTTCAAGCTTGAGATTCATAAAAAAAAACTTGTTATTGTTCTGAACCATGAAAGAGAGAAAGAGAAAGGATAAGAAGAAAGAAAGAGAAAAATGATTTGTAATATTAAAAATTAATTAATAAATTATTAATTAGTTAGGATTTAGTTAGATTTCAATCTTACAAGAGGGGAACATTGGGTTTCATAGTTTTTAGTTAGGGACAAATGTGTTGGGAAAGGAGAAAAGTGTGAAGAGCATAAAGTGTCATATAGTGCTATTTGTATGTGTATGTAATCTTTCCTTTTTCATTGCCTCTATGGCCCAATTCAAGAAGAGATCACAACATCAGTGACAAGCGTTCAAAATAATGCATAATTGTAAGTTTATTGGAGCTTACGTATGTGGAGAATAAATGGTAGTGACACCTGCATTTGACTACAAAGACAATACTGATGGTCGCTGTTTTATTCAGATCACTAATATCACCAGTAATACTTCGTCAAATAACCGCAATGACCTCCTTTTATTTATCTACTGTTATATTTGTCAATCCTTAACATTTAAATTATAGTCGCTTAACGCTGATGTAGCGACAATATAAAAAAATGGCCTATATCTCAAACACCAATCTTTTATAGGCCTATCTTTTAAGTCTTTATTACTTTAATGAAACACGAGAAGACAAAAAAGCCCTTAAATTATTTAAAAGTTAATAAAATATTTTTTTAAAAATAAAAATCGGGTTAGACATGGTTTGGTTCAAGACTTGTTCGGATCACGCTAAACTAAAACTAAAAACTAAAAAACCTAAAAAATTCCCCCAGGTCGTCCCTCTCTCCTGCAGCTCGACCTTGTATCTTCTCCGTCTCTGCCATCGACCACTCCATTTCTGCCGCCAAGCATTTTGTCACGACCGGTCAAAATCCATGTTAGTTCTTGTCTCCTCCTCTAGTTGCATTGGATAGAATGTTGGTTTAGGGTATGCAGTTGGATTTGATAAATTTGGTATGCACATTGGTGTTTAAGGATATTTTTTTCTGGATCGATTAGTATATGAAATTTGTAGAAAAATGTATTTCAATGGTTGAATGGGAGTGAATAGGCAGAAGATTTTCACCGAGATGAATTCACACCTGCAACCATTAAATTTGAGTTCTTGTGAAAGGAGAACTAGGTAAAACTAGTATAACTGCTAATTGTAGTATAACTGGTAAAATTGGTGGTACTAGAAATGAAGATTCATTAAGTAACACTAAATGCAACTGAGTAAATTGAGAGCAACTGGTATAACTGTAGTCAATTTATTGACTTTTACATTGTTTTAGCAGGATACAATGAGAAAACACGTGAGCATACATTTTAAATTTCAAAGTCGCGTATATAGTGTAACTTTGAAAGACATCAATGGAGGATAACATCAATGGAAGATATAAATTTGTCAATGATAGAAAATAAGATGTATAAGAAGCTTATGTTGGATGAAAGTAAGGTTCAATTGGAATTGAGCGTCATTCTCCTTCTGGTTGGATTTGAGGAAAAAAATAACTATTTCTTATGATGAGGATTATTGGTTTACCTAACGTCCATCGATAAAAAGAACGTATATGTATTTTGTTTGTGGGGGCCACAAGTAGATCAGAGAAGCTCGAGCAACAATCGAGAGCGAGCAAAAGTTTGTTTGGTATGAAATACAAAGAGTTGCAGCAAAATGATGATGAAATTGGACCTAATGCCATTATTCTTTAAGTAGGATATGATCTAGCAAATCAACAGAAGGAAGTGATAGAGGTGGAGAATGATGATGATACAACACGTGATGATTGTGTGGATATGGATACCATTGTGGAAACCTGTGTGGATATATCCTATATGGCGAATGAGTATGCTGAGCAACCAGCTGTTAGGAATCTAGTCAGTTATAGAGGAATGTGAAGGCGGTTTGAGTCTGAGTAAGCTTCAGGAATTTGCAAGTAAGAAGGTGATTCAAGAGGTGGTGGACAAAGTCTCATTTCATAATTGCTTTGGTTATGCTATTAAAAATTTGGATCTTACACGGTTGGTGATAAAATGTTTTCAACTTTAAATGGAGTTTACAAGATGCCAGGATTCCACATACAATTTTTTTTCTCAATTAGAAAGGACACAAGATGCATACATGATCTCGGACTAGTCAAAGTAAAAACAATGACAACTGGAAACTCCAATTCCAAAAGTTATCATGGGTCTTGTTAAGAAAAAACTAGGTGTCAATATATCATACTCCAGAGCATTGAGAGGGGAAAATCAAGTTGTTTGTGATTTGCCAGGTAGGTTGGAAGAAAGATACAAGATGTTATTTAGCTATTTTTACATGTTAAAGTTAGTCAATCTGATAACAATAACAAGTGTGAAATTAGAAGAGGCAAGTAAATGCAAGTACCTATTCATATCTTTGGGAGCTTACATTGAAGAGCTTTCAGTCATGAGAAATGTTATAATTGTGGATGCCGCATTTGTGAAGAACGGATATGGTGGTGTACTAGTTTTCGCCAAAACTTAGGATCCTAATAGTCACCATTATCCCATTGCGTTGGTGTACTCAATGGTAAGAATAATGCTAGCTGAACTTGTTTTTTCTAGATGCTGAAAATGTTGTACCGGACTCTTATGAATTGGTTTTTATGAGTGACAAAAATACAAGTCTCAGCGTCGCTGTAGCTAATGTGTTTCCAAAGGCTCACCATGGACATTGTTTATGGCATTTGTTCTAAAATATATATGGGCATGATTCTAACGTCAACAAAGACGTAGTCGCATTGATAAATGGGCTTGAGTATGCATTACACGGTGGCTGAGTTCGACTCTACTTACGAGTTTTAAGATGAGATATCTTTCAGTGGGCAAGTATGTAAAGAAAAGTACTCAGAAAGACAAATGGGGAAGATTTTTTTTTTCAGTTTACATATAGAATTAGGACAATAGCAACATTGTGGAATCCACGCAAATGTGTTTAAGGGCACAAAGAAGTACTCCATAATACCAATGTGGGATTTTCTAATTTAGTGAACATTGGAAGGACACCGTGTCTGGATCGATTGATAACAAATTGGTGTCTTTCGTGGCGAACTACTTGCACGATCTATGGGTTGCTGCTGAAAAATTACCTGTGCGGGAGCTAAATAGTTATGAGCTTGATGTGTATAACTACCTTTTGGTTTGTCTTTTTGGTAATACTGGTAGAACAAAGTACGACTATGTGTAATTTATTTGCTAAACGAAATTATTGGATATAACAATCATAATTATATGTTTAAACAATAAACTCAACTGTAAAACTAAAGAATCAAAGCTTTAATGGAGATAATACTAGGAAAACTATTCCACTTTAGGTGTTATTCAAATAAAATTAGTATTAAGTATAGTTAAAATTTATGGACTTTATTATCCTAGTTTTAAATTTGATCCTATTGCTTTGATATATAATTCTAACAAATATTCCTAGTTAATTTAACATAAATATTACATTGTCACTTTGTTACTGAAGACCAACTTAGAAAGGAAAAGTCAGATAAAACTTGAGTTCAAACATATTATTGCAAAAACAATCAGTCTTACATAATAAAGCAGTAGGAGTAAAAGTAAAACTACTAAAACAAATTAAAAGGATATGTAATACTAAATAAAATAGAAAACACCAAAAATACAACTATGAAAACCTTCGTAAAACTAGTATCTTCTCTATAACTAAGAACAATTAATCTGGAGGGAGGGGGGGAATGAATTTTTTTTAGTGAAGAAAAAAGTTCTACCAAGTATTTCGAGATATATACATGAGTCATAAGTCAAAGTAGAATAAGGAGAATTACCAGTGCGCCTAACTAGTTCTAAAACCAATGTGTGCAAAAACATAAAAAAAAACAAGTTCCCAAAACAACAAGAATATGTCTTCCATGTTCAAATGTTCCTAGATTCACAACCATTGACATTGAAGTTTCTCTTCACTACCTTTTCTTCCTTTTTCCTTTACGTGCTTCCTTGAAAAACGCCTCAAGCGGGACCGAGATTTTATCATATTTGTCCACCTTCTTCTCAACTCTCTTTAGCTGATCTCCATTTTTTTTATGTTCTTGATAACATCTCCGTATTCAGTGGAAGTGGAGGCTTCAATGGAAAGAGATTGTTGAGCTACCTGCCAGCATTTTCTTCTCCGGCGGCAACATATTCTTTGTGTATGTCTTGAAAAAAGACCGATAATACTTCACCGAGATGCTTAACCCAACTGTCGTCAGGCTCATCAACATCGTTCTCATCTTCTATGAGTTCAAGTAAGAGAGCTTTTTTCAGTTTGGTGGGCAAGAGCTGTCAAAATCCTGTGAATGTCAAAAATTAATGTTAAGCTTAAAAACAAATATATATCACTATCCATAGTTTTCCCTAGATTTCCTTAGTAGTTTCTAGTATTCCCTAGTTTCTCTAGTTTTCCCTAGTTATCCCTAGTTAACCTAGTTTTATTTAGTTTTCCTAGTTCTACCTTAAACAACTCTCAAATACTTCAAAAAGTTGAGTTATACCTTACACAACACATGATGGTTCAAATGCAAAGGAAAACTTACCGTAGTGATACCTAGTTTCTTATTTATCCTTGAGAGAGGAAAGTTTTTCCTTTCACTGGGTTTGAATGTGGACTGGCACATCATCAGAAAATTTACATCAGCTCCTTTAGCAGATTCTCTGAACGTCTTTCCCAATTTCAGAATTTTCTTGAAAGCAAGAAGCTATATAACCCACATTTTATAAGAGTTAGCTTCAGGGGTCAACAATAATGAAAATGTCATAATGCTCTTTTACTTACCTCCACCGAAAGATAGAAACCTGGAAGAGGTCATAATGTCTTATCTTTCACCAGCCCTCCAAAATGATCATTGGTGTAAGATCTCCTTCACCATGTAATCATAGGAGCATCTCCCCCATGGAAAGGTCCTATAGAACTCAATATCAGCCACGACTTCGAAATAATCCAAAATAAGTTCTGTTCCTTTTCGAATATTAATTTTTGCGCAAACAACACTTCTTAAGAAGTATAGAATCGCAAACTCCGGACTGTATGTATGGATTCCCATTGCCTCTATCTTTGCTTTCACATCTTCCAACCTTATTGATCCCTTATAGTTCCACTTCATGAACTATGTAATACCAAACTCCTTGTAGCCGAAAAGATAGTTGCATAATTCCTTGTATCATACCTTTGTACTACCAAACTCCTTGTATCATAATTCCACTTCATGAACTCTGTACTACCAAACTCCTTGTAGCCGAGAGGATAGTTGCTACAGTCTAGTCATGATATCAATGTCTGTTCTCTCAGCCCATAATAGATGAGAGCGCCATTGACAATGAACCACACTTCTTTCTTCTATAGATTAGTCGTAATGTAATCGTAATATTACGACTGAATTATTGGTCGTAACTTTGTGATGACCTCATTAGTCGTAAAGTAAACGTAATATTTGGTAGTTTATTAGTCGTAGTATACAACTAAGTAACATCGACAATTGTTGTTCATTAGTCGTAAATTTAAGACTAACTTACGACCAATGTATATTTTATTTTAATATAATACGTTTTTTTAATTTGATTTGTTTTTTATTTTTTGGTTTTTAATTTGATTTTTTTAAATTAATAAAATTTAAAAAATATATATAAAATCATATTTGATTAAAATAATATATAAAGTATTCATAAAAAAAAACTATGAAGGTGTGTTGTTGAGGTTCGTTTCTTGAAACAACTCGGAACTGTGCTGCTCCGCACGTCGCTTTAAATCCACTTGCTCTTCCGGAGTGGGGTCGGGGTTAAAGCTCGGACGAAGAGCTTGCCATGCATTAGCAACCGTTGGGTTTGGGTTCGAGTTCTCCATCATAAGATCGAACATATTCGCCATAGCCTTGAACTTGTCTTTATGCTCGTCTATGACTTTGTTGGCAGCTGCTAATTCCCGTCGGAGAGAGGAATCTTCTTCTATTCTCGATGCGTGTTCGGCCCTCGCCCTCGGGACATCATTCACAGTCCCGATCCTAACAATTGTCCCATTTTCTTCGGAGCAACCTACAAAAGATCAAATATTATTTACTAATTATATTTATAATATATAATTAATTTAATAAAAAATTAAAAATGTTAATAAAATTAAAATTAAAATAATTTACCTGCTCAAAAATTTTGTCTTGGTCGATGGTGGAAAGCTGGACCGGTGGAGCATCCGGATTTTGTTGCGACATCTGAGTCTGGTTCTCTTCGATCCGAGTTTCTACCTCGTTGTAGATCTTCTCTGCTTGAGGATGCACAAAAGTCCCATCAGAACGCTGGTGGGTAATATTGTATAGTCGGGCAAGAGATGGTGGTGTTCCTTCTTCAGCAGCCTATATAAAAACTAAAATTAATAAAAATTTTGCGTTTAAAAATAGAATAATAAAATCAAAAATTTTTAAACACTTACAATTTGAAGTGCCCTCCCAGCATGTGGGGTCTGCCCGGAAGTATGAGGTACTGGCAGGTTACCTTGAGCATCATTGGTCATCCGGACCGCAGAGTACTTGATAGATTTCTGCCTTGACTCAGGCTTCTTCCAAAAAGCCACCAAACCAAGCCAAACGTCATTGTTGAGGTAGCTTGGTTTTGCATCATCCCGTTTTAGCCTCCAGTCGTCCTTCCTCGTTGACACCAATCGACCAATTCCATTTTTGCTATAAAAAATTATGAATAAATTAAAAAAAATTAGTTATAATTTAACTATGATGAATTATTTTTTTAAAAAAAAAACTAATTACCGCGAAACACTTGAACCACGTAATGCGAACGTGGTCCGATGTAAGAGTCCAGTTGGGATGGGCATGCCAAAAACTTGCCCGAATGATATCCCCAACGCTTTGTCCTAAAACATTGTCCGTCAAAAACCTACAAAATTTGAAAATTTCTATATTTATTTCAATATTTATGATTAAATAAATTTTTAAATTTAAACTTTAATTAATTAATTTAGAATAATTACCAAAATGTGCCGGGGCGTCGATCCGGATCTACGATTCGTAAACCTTCTCGTCCTGGCATCTGCAGAATATCTTCCACCGTATATCTCGCATATGGTGCATTCGGCGGCACCATCAAATCTGGATGAAGACCGGGAGCCGGATCAGGTGCGGGATGCGGGGCCGGAGGCGGAGGGGGAGGCGGAGGGACGTACGGCTGATGATCCGGCTCATAGGTAAAGAAATCCGTATCATCATCGTGAGCTTGCGGATAGTACGGATCAGGTTGATCTTGCTGATGATGATGGTCACTAGGGTTGTAGGCCGGTGGAGGCACATATGACGTCGACGGGTGAGTACTGGCCGGTTGGGTCTCTGGAACCGTGTCATGGCCGGATGACCTACCGCCGGATGAGGTGCCGGCCGACGTTGAAACAGTGGGGTCGTTTGATGATTGACCGAGAAAAGTATTCTCGTAGGAGTTTCTAGCAGCAGCGAGGTTCCGGATTCTCTTTCTACCAGACATAGCAATATATATATATATCTGAAATTTTTAAAAACATAGACCTGTTAAATAAAATAATTTAAATATATTTAATTCCAATCCTAAACTAATTCCAATCCTAAACTAATTACAAACCTAATCTAATTACCTTACTAACCACCTAAAACTAAAAAAAAAACTCACCTAGAGAGAAGTTGAGTCGTTGTTAGAGAGAAGGGGATGAACAACTGAGTTGCTTCCGCGAGGTCCCTCTATATATAGAGTTTTGGTCTTGGTCGTAACCTAGTCGTAACTTTACAACCCAGTTACGACTATTAGTCGTAATGTAGTCGTACAATTACGACTAGGTTACGACCAAATATTAGAACGTCTACGTTACGACTAACGACATTACGACAACATTACGACTAATAATTGTAATATAGTAGTAATTTTACCACTACATTACGACTAATAGTTGTAATCTAGTAGTAATTTTACTACCTTAACCCCAAAACCCCAAACCCCAAACCACAAATCCCAAAACCAAACCACAAACCTCCAACCCCAAACACTCAAATCTCGAAAATCCAAGATAATTTCATAATACAAAATAATTAAGATATCGGAATATTATATTAACCCCAAACCACAAACCTCTAACCCCAAACACTCAAATCTCGAAACTCCAAAATAATTTCATAATGCAAACTTAGTTAATAATATCGGAATACTATATCATGCGGATCATAATTTCATAATGCAAACATAATGTATTTCATAATGGAATCAAATACAAACTGACGTTAGCTAGTACATAATGAAACTCGATCACTCGTCGTCAGAAACATTTTCCACCTCATCATTTTCTTCAAATTCATCTTTGTTGGCTTCGTCCAAAATTGCATCGTCTGGAAGTTCTTCATATATCGGATTATGCGGATCATCAAGTAAGATATCATCTATACGTTGCTCAGGTACTTCTACTTCTTTTACGCCATCTTCATGTAAAGGCGGTTGTTCATCGTTTAATACTCGGCCCTGAGGTGTAACTTTTATAGCGGCTAACCAGGAACTTCCAGATTGTCTGATCCTTGGGTAAGGTATAAAACATACTTGGTCTGCCTGAGAAGCCAATATGTAGGGCTCAAATTTGTTGCACCTCCGTGTAGCATTTACGTCAACAACACCAAACTTACTATACCGATCACCTCTATTGACAGTGGGGTCAAACCAGTCACATTTGAAGAGTACGCATTTGAGCTTCATGCCGGGAAACTCCACTTCTTTGATCTCTTGTATGATTCCGTAAAAGTTTGTTTCCCCTTTCATACATACTCCATAGTTCATTGTTGCTATCCGGTTTCCATATTCGTAAGTGTGAAAAGTATAACCACGTGTGAAATACATAGATGCTGTGGTGACTTTCGCGACCGGACCTTATATCAATTCGTGTAACCACTGAGGATACAATGGATCATCATAATCGACCTGCAGTAGTATCGATCATCAATATATATATATATATATATAATTTCATAAAAATATATATTTACCTGCATTTTTAACCACTTCACAAAGTGTTGATCTTTCCTTTTGTTAATATCATTGGTTGATATCCCTGGTATAGCATCTTCGACTTGGGCAATGAAATCACTGTTTTAAAATAAATATAATTGATGATATATATATATATATATATATATATATATATATATATATATATATATTAAAATGCTACGGCATATAAAGAGTACTACTTACTTTTTAAAATACTCAAGCTCCTCGCAGTTAAGGAGTATATATGTGTGGGCACTGTGAGCGTCTTCAGAACTCGACCACCAAACTTCTTTCAATTTTCCACCTAGACATCCAACCTGACAGAATATGTCTGGAACGTCTTCAACAATATATGCCAGCACAACACCACCATCATCATACCTACTCGTTGTTCTTTTCCGTGTCCGGGCATGTGATCCAAAGTAGTACGACGTGAAATGATATGTTTCCACATTCAAACTTCCAGCAACTATTGAACCTTCCACTCTTGCCAGAATTTTTGCTTTCCCTTTTAAATGTTTCATGGCTCGCACATAAGGATACATCCATCCATTATGAACAGGTCCACGAAGCAGTGCCTCATACGGAAGGTGGATAACAAGATGTTCCATGACGTCAAAAAAAGTCGGAGGAAATATTTTTTCCAAATTGCACATCAAGATCGGGATATTCTCATCAAGTTGTCTGATTACATCTACAGTTAAGGTGTGTGCGCTAAGATCTCTGAAAAAAGCTCCAATGCATACGAATAATTAATTAATGTACAAGCCAACGTAAGAAACTTTCTAATGTACATGAACAAAAAGTAATAATTAATATAACTTTAATATTATTTGTTACCTGCAAGTGCTTCGTGAACATCTTTTGGAAGTAACTCCGCAAATGCAAATGGTAGAAGTCATTGCATAAACACATGACAGTCATGACTCTTCATCCCTGAAAACTTTTGTCCATGCTGATCCACACATTTTGATAAATTTGAAACATATCCATCTGAAAACTTGACATCAGATGCCACCCACTTGAACAACGCCGCTTTTGCTGGTGCTGACAATCTAAAAATGGGAACCGGAATTTTCCCATCGTTTTGAATATGCAGCTCAACCCTAGAACATAGTGCATGCAAATCCAACTTTGATTTCTTGTTATCTTTTGTCTTCCCATGGACGTTCAACGAAGTATTGATGATGTTGTCAAAGAAATTCTTCTCTATACGCATCACATCAAGATTGTGGTGTAGAAGTAGATCTTTCCAATATGGAAGTTCCCAAAATATACTCTTTTTGTGCCAATTATGTTGTGTCCCGTAACCGTCGGGCATATTTGCAAGAGTGTGCCAATTACCCCCCATGGTGACTGTGTCTAGTCCTCCATAGTAATCAATATCTTTTTCGATTTCTTCTCTATTTAAATAGGGTGGAGCGGTGTCCCTTACAACCCTCTTTGACCGAAACAATTTCTTATTCCTTCGGTACGGATGGTTAATGGGAAGAAATCTTCGATGACAATCAAACCAGAAAGTTTTCCTACCATTCTTCAGCTGAAATGCGTCTGTGATTCCCATACAATAAGGACAAGATAGTCTCCCATGCGTCGTCCAACCTGACAACATCCCATATGCAGGAAAGTCACTAATGGTCCACAAAAAAATTGCTCGCTTTGTGAAATTTGTTTTTGTTGAACAATCATATGTTTGCACGCCTGTTGACCATAATTCCTTCAACTCTTTTATCAAAGGCTGTAGAAAAACATCCAGTGGCCTCTTTGGATTCTTTGTTCCAGGTATCAATATACTCATGAAAAGCAATTCCTTTGCCATACACATCTCTGGAGGAAAATTGTACGGTGTCAAGAAGACTGGCCAAAGCGAGTATTATCTTCCAGACATTCCAAATGAACTAAAGCCATCTGTACAGAGCCCAAGATAAACGTTCCGGGGGTTGCTTGCAAAATCAGGGTACACCGAATTCAAGTGTTTCCACGCTTTTGCATCAGAGGGATGATTGATCTCGCCTTCCTTTGAGTATGTTCCGCATGCCATCTCATTAATGATGCCGTCTTCTCAGATTGATATAATCTCTTCAGTCTATCCTTAATGGATAAGTACCACATCCGCTGGTACGACACTCTATTCCGTCCACGTCCTTGCGGTTTATATCGCGGCTTCTTGCAAAATTTACACTCTAACAATTCTGCATAGTCTCCCCAGAAGATCATACAGTTGTCTATATAGACATCTATCATCTCTGAAGGCAAACCAAGACTATGAACAAGTTTTTGAATCTCGTAATAAGATTCAGCACACAAATTATCTTCAGGTAAATACTCTTTAAACAACTCAGCCCATACATCCATACAAACCTCATGTAAGTTATGATCAGTTTTGATATTCATCATCCTAGCAGCCAATGATAATTTAGAAAGACCTTCTCTACAACCTTCATAAATTGGCTCATTAGCTGCTGCTAGCATTTCGTAAAATCTTTTTGCATCCAAGTTAGGCCCCTCTACATTTTCTACCTCCTCTATAATAGATGTTGTTTCACGAAATGCATCTGTGACCATATCATGCATCCTATCAAGATCTACCATATGATGATCCTCTTGAAGGTAACTTTCAGAAAGCAAATGTGGTTCCTCTCTGTTATGAATAATCTCAACCTGATTACTACTACTAGCTTCATTCCTACTATCACCTTCTCCGTGGTTAAACCAAATATAGTAATGTGGAGTGAATCCTCTATTTACTATATGTTTCCAAACCGTTTCACTAGCAGCAAACTTCGTATTGTTGCATTTACGACAAGGACATAACATTTTACCCGTTTCCTGTGTGAGAGACGTTTGTCCGGCCTGGTTCATGAACATCTCCGATCCGTTGAGAAATTCGTCAGTTACTCTTCCCCTTGAATATTTATGTGCATACATCCAACTCAGAATCTCATAAAATTTTTTAGACATTTCTTTTAAAGTTTTTTTTCTTCCGTTTTAAGAATGAGGGAGAAGATCATATTTATAGAGAAATTTTGATTTTGGTAGGTAGTTAACTTAGTTGTTCAATAGATGCAAAATAGATGCAAAACCATTTGTTGTAATAAAGTCGCACATTTACGACTAATTTACAACTACAAAAGTATTTCGATGTAAATTAGTCATAAAAGTACAACCAATGCGTGACTAATGGCATTTACGACCAAAAAGGGACTACTTTTGTAATATTTGAAAAAAGAGAAGAAAGATACTGGAATCACAAGTCCGTAGATTTTAAGCGAAACCAACATTTTAACGTACGTCCCACATTGATCTTTTCGGAGTTGTGATCCGAATATCTTTTTTCTCTCTTTTTCTCAGATTTCTTAAATCATTCAACTCAATTATCAACTTTCTTTTTTAAAATATTTGTTTGGCTTTAGGAGAAAACGATGGATCCTTTATAGGAGATTTTACGACTAATTAACTTCAACGAATTACGACCAATTAGCATCTAATTCCTCGTTTAGTCGTAACCGAGTCGTAAATTACGACCATTTAGCATCGACATGTCTTTAAACCCTAAACCGAAATCCCAAACACATGTTGTCGTACATTAGTCGTAAATGAACGACTAATGTACGTCTAAGCTATCACGTTGTCGTACATTGGTCGTTCTTCTACGTCTAATGTATGACTAGTATAATTGGTAGCAAAATAACCTCGACTTTACGACTAATGCCTTATTAGACGTAACTAAGTCGTAAAGACAATGGTAAATTAAGATTACATATATGTAGTCGTAATATGTAGTCACTAGACCAACGTTTTCTTGTTGTGTCTAAACCTTGTGGTTTGTGTCCATATTCATGTGGAACAAGTGTTTGAATTGAAGATGATCCTCAAACCACCTCCTCTCCCAATAATTGAGCTTCAATTTCAGGTTCGCAAGCGTCTAAATAACTTCTATTATGAAACACCTTGTCCCTAGCTTTATTTGTTCATGTACTCTGTTGGCCATAAGTACATTTTAGCTGGTTTGATTGTCTTGTTTGTGTCAAAATCATGTAAATGACACATCAAAACATTAAATAGTTTTCCAAAGTTATTCTAGTATTACCTAGTTATCCCAGATTTACTAATGTTACATATATAAGACTATCCGAGTAGTTTTACCATACTTCCTTTTTTACCAAGTTATCCTAGTTCATTCTATTACCCACTATTCTTAGTTCTACCACTTTTCCCTTGCACAAAACAATGAAATGACATCAGAAATCTACGTATAAAATTCCATTGCCAATTAGATACTTCTAAGTTCTCAGATTCATATGGATTCTGGATCGCTTCGTTCGCAATTGAGGTTGAAGGATTAGCTGGAGTGGTACAAGGAGATTTGTTTTCACATTCACTTTCTCTACCGTCACCATTTAATGACTCCTCTTCATTTTTGCATCCTTGTCTCCTCCTTCACATGATTCTTCTTCTTCTCCTCCAGAAGATGATCCTTCATCAGAGGCAGCCGGCTCACCTTTGTTGGCTTCATCAAAGGCAGCCGGCTCACCATCATTATCTTCATTAAAGGCAAACGGCTCACCTTCTTTGTCTTCATCAGAGGCATCCGGCTCACCATCATTTTCTTCATTAAAGGCAGACGGCTCACCTTCTTTGTCTTCATCAGAGGCAGCGGGCTCACCTTCGTTGTCTACATCATCATCTTCTGATTCTTCACTGTCGTCCTCCGATGCTCCACTCCCACTCGCCGGAGGATCCAGTGGAGGAGTATATTTGCTTGGTTTGGAGTCTTTTTGCCTCAACCGTCACCACATCTTCCATGAGCACATTTATCAACTCCGCTGCCGCTAACTCCCCCTTACTCGATCTCTCAACTACATCAATTGGATTCAATACCTTCGCCTTCTTTGTCAGCTCTACAATATTCATAGGCTTCACCATATTTGCCTTCTTCTCGTCTTCTTTCATCAAATTCTTGTTTCGTTTTAGCCGCCTTTTTCTACCATCTTGTTCAAATCGATGCCTAGTTTCCTCTAGTTTCCCTAGTTTCACAAGTCGAAGAGAAGGAGGATGCAAAAATATGATTTCAAAATAGAATTAGGGGTAGGGTTTGAGAGTTTAATAGAGAAAAATTGGGTTAGATCGGGCAGATTCAGTTTGGGTGGGAGTCGGGTAAATGGAACCCTGGTATAAGTCATATTTTGACAAGTTTTCTAGGGTTTTAGGTAATTTTCATCCTTTTAGAATTAAAATAAATATATAATTCCTGTTTTTTTAGATTGATGTTTGAGATAGAGGGGCAAAGAAGATGATGTCTCGTGTAACATTTATACTTACAACTTATCTGTTTTACCCTCAAGTGTATAGGGTTGACATTGAGATTGTGACACATAGACTATCGAAATAATAAAATATGAAGTCGTTAACATTAAAAACTATGCATTGTATATAATCTAATCACTAGCATAAAAAAATGAGGTAACAATATATTTCCCCTAAAAAGTACCATATAGAATTATGTCCACATGAAGCTAATGCAACATTTTACATGAAAGAGGTATTAGTTTTCTCTTGAATTTTAAGTTTGAATTGTATTTATCCCTAAATTAAAAAAAAAAACGAAATCAGTTCACACTCTTATCATGACTAAGTCTGGTTTATTGTATACCAATACAAATCTAACCATTAGACACCAATCAAACCCCAATTTAACCGATTAAATACCCGATTACAGTATTTAATCTCCACCCACTCGAAATAAAACATAAAACTCAAAAAACAAAGGGTCAAAATCACAAAATCATCAGGGATTAATTAATAAGGTTCTTCTTGAATTTTGATGATTTGGGGATTTGGATCCTTTTATTTTCAAGTTTTGAGTTCTATTTAGGGTGGGTGATATAATAAATATTTTAAAGCATAATTTCTCGGTTTAATTTGAGTTTTGATTGATGTCTAATGGTTAAGTGTGTATTCTTAGATGCTAAACCAAAATTAATCATGGTATGGGTGTGAAATGATTTCAAACTTTTAATACATGGGTATATGAGTGATACTTTGGATTCAAGGGGAACCTTGATGTAAGATTGGAAAAACTCCACAATCGTATTCTCAAATGGTGATCAAGAATGATCCACTTAAGCTATGCGGAAGATGGTTGTTAGTAGGGATGGTGGTGAAGCCTTTGATTGACTCTATCAATCGTTGGCAGTGATTGATCTCTCAATCGGTGGGAGTGATTCTGGTCCATGGTGTTTTTGTTCAGTTCCATGTGTACTAAAGTGGTTCCTGTTTCCACTTTGACTATGGAAAGGAACAACTGCATTATACTTGAACTTGAATTACTGAAAATAGAATATTTGAAACTATGACTGGTAAAGAGATCATTCCAATAATCAATAAGTTCATAGCTCTTACTTACTGTGCACCATATATGAGAATTGATAACATCTCTGAGTTGGTACGGTGACTTAAAAAACTATTTCACGTGATGTTGTCTGAGAGTTGTCCATCACACATGTTTGCAATGAAGCTGCTTCTGAACATTGTTTCTTAATGCTTTGCCTTCTTTATCCCATTGCTCTTTCTTCTCTTTATTTTTCCTTGTGTCAATATCTTTTGGAAAACACAAGTGTATTAGTCTAGAAAAATTATTAGGTCAG